>VZRS01011597.1:0-50571 GCA_013398055.1 Ifrita kowaldi | reverse complement strand
GGGACTGGAAGCAGGATCCGCGTCCCTGAAACTGCTATGCCAGCTGAACTCTCCCGGGCCGTGGGAATGCACGCCATCTCCGACCTCCACTCCTCCCTCCCCCTGCGGCTCCTCAACAAGGGGCCCGAGTACCTCCGCAGGCAGCTGGAGGCCGGCAAGCCGGGCAGGAAAAGTGCCGTGGAGAGACTGGCCGCCGATAAGGCCAAGGACGTAAAGAGCCAGCAGGTCATCAGCACCAGGCAGGATCTCGTCATCGCGCTCAGCTCAGCCTCGGAGAGCAGCAGCGAGACCTGTTCCGTGGAGAGCAAAGCAGCGAGCAGGGACCTGGGCAGAGGGACGGGCGCGAAGCCCCTGGAGCTGGGCAAGGCGGTGAACTCCTGCCGAGCCCCCCTGCAGCACGGCCCCCCCATCGCCAGGCGCAGCACCAAGAGGCAGATGCGGCCGGATTCCCTGGTGATCTACCGTCAGAAATGTGAGCTTGGGAGAGGTCAAAGCCAGGACAGCTCACGGGGGAACTTGGTGAGGAGGATCTTCAATGGGTCCATAAAGGAGAAGCAGTTGGCTTCCCCTGAGTTGCCCAGAGTCATGGAGGACATCGCAGCCAGCGAGAGCAGCGAGCCTCTCTCAGCAAAAGATGGTGACCATGAGCCAAGCGACCATGGAGCCGTGCAGACTGTCCCTGTGAGCACTGAAGGGGCGGGGGTATGTACAAAGGAGCGTGAGAGACCCTCAAAACTGAATACACCTCCTGAAGAGGTCAAGGAGGTGAAGAGGAGAGGTCTCCATCGCTCCCAGTCGGACATCAGCTCTCGCTACTCCAAGTCCTTCGCTGAGTTTGAAACATTTTTCAAGTACTGTGGCCTGGAGCAGGAGGTCATTGAGGATCTTGGGAGAGAGAACTTCTCCGTGGTGTCTGACAATGTCTCCTTCAAGATCCGCAGCATCAGCGTGGCAACATCCGAGAGTGAGTTCACGAGGCACAGCGGGGATGAGGGGCTGCTGGAGGACGAGCTCACAGAGCAGGTCCCCAGCAGCACCTCCGTGGTTGAGCGCAACGCTCGGATAATCAAGTGGTTGTACACGTGTAAGAAAGCCAAGGAGACTAACAAGGTGATCCAGGAACTGGCATGATGGCTTCATTCAGCATGGGTTGGAGCCTGATGAACTCAAGGTGTGTGCAAAGCCTCGCCCTGGCAATTTGTGTTTCTCTTTCCTTTTTAAAGAGCAGTTGACTTCTCATGATTTATATTTGTCTTTTCAGGAAGGGCTGAAGGAAAATGTATTTTGTTTACCACATGTTCCAAGTGAGGCTTTTTTGCAAAGCAGAAATCTGTGTTACTACAAAAACCAAAATACAAACAAGTAAATGCTTGCAGCTTGCCAGGTTTAGATAGACCCCCCACAGGAAATTGAAGAGTCAGTGTCTGTGAAGGATGCCTGCACTTCGCAGATTCCTGCTTTGCGAATAGCTTATTTCCTCCAATTTCTGCTAGGAAAAAACCTTAGAAAAGTATTCAACCCTTAGTTACAGTTGTTTAGATAACAGGCTGAACAGACTACTGCTAATTAGGAGTACACTGTATTTATACTGTACTGCTGAGACTATTACTCATCAGGAGTGTACTGTATTTATACTACACTGCTACAGTTTTCCCCTCTTTACTTTCCTTCATTCTCTCTCCTTCTCCTTACACATATGCACCCCCAAGTATCAGGAAGGCAAAACTGAGTCAGTACCCCTGCTAGCAATCTTATTTCCTCCACGGCTTTCTGTTGGGACTATAAAAGTTTGTTCCAGGTGACCTCACAGCATTTCACAGACTGGGTTTTCCTCTGCAGTGGGTTTTGCTGTGTGGTTTGGTGATGGTAATTGGGAATGGGCTGTGTGGTTTGCCTTGGTCAGAGGGGCACTTCACTGTTTGAAGCTAAAGGTAATTAACACAAAAGTGTGGATCTAGGCGTAGAAATCAATTACTTCACAGACAGAAGCAGAACAAATTTAGCTCTGGTAAAAGCTGATGTTCTGGGGTTAATAAAAGCAGTGTTTATTTTGCATACGATCTCCTGAAAAAGAACTGTGTTCATGGAGCCTGTGGTAGTGATAATTTATGAGATAACAGCCTTTCTCCTTACAGAATGTAAAGCCCCTAGGATAACTACCACAGTTTACAGTGAGGTATTTAAAAATTGCATGAGTAGGTCTTGATATGAAGGATTACATGTATATTTTCTGACAGTTCGTAATTGGTGCGTGAGAAGAACATCATTTGGTGTAGATACAGCTGTTGATAGAGCATGTGGGCCTTATGAATGTGGAGAATTGTGCTTGAGCCTCATTCCTATGCCGATGTGAGGCTGTCACTCTAAATTCCTTTAATCCATATAAGGCAAAAATCCATTTACTTACTTGAAACTGATTTTAATGATGTGAAATCTGGTTCACTTTTAGAATTAGAATTTTTCTCAAAAGCATATTTTCTTCCTGCAAGAGGAGGAAGACAGGAAGAGAGCCGTTTTACACAAACTTTTCAAGGCCTTGCAGATAAGAATGTTCTCAGGTATCCGGCTGACAGTTTAAAAGAAGTGTTGTTATGTAACAAATCTTCTCTCAAATAACCTTAGAGAGAAGAAAGGGCTCTCCTGAACTAATCATTTCTCCTTGTTCATCCTTCTGTGATAAAAGGCCAGGGAGATATGCAAAACACAACGAGGAAGGTGGTGGTTTTGTGAAGCTCCTTGCCAGCTGTCAGCCTTGCCAAATGAGAGGGTGGGAGGCACATTCCAGCAAGCATGAACCACACAAGAAAAACAACAAAATGAAAGCCTGTTTGCTCCTGAATGCCCCTGATGGGGGTAGGGTCCAAGGCCAGAGCCATGGTTGTCCCCACAGAGCTGGCTCCAGAGGGAGAAGCTGGCCCTTTCCCCATCCATTTGCAGGGTGCTAAGCATGTCCAGTGCTGCAGCTGAGGCAGGAGATGCTGGCGAGCACCCCAGGGAGCATCCAGTCTGCAGAGGAGGTGCTGCACCAGGGCAAAGGCAAGGGCAGGAGGGTGGGAAGTACCAGGGGCTGAACCAGTGTAACCTCACGTGAGCTTGGTCAATGGCTTTTTATTTTTACCATATAAGATAAAATGGTAGTACACCACCAGCCTAACAAGGTGGTGAAAAGATCTCCATGAAGTAAACAGCAAGTTTATTTAAGTGAGTCTTTGTTCATTCTGCAATAACTTCAATACCTAGAGCAAGGGAGCACTTTACACTCCTAGCAATTTCCATTGGCACCAAAATTTTTGACAGCCTAGGAAAGACTAGTTCAGAGGGTCCTTATTTCTAAACCTAATTTTAAGAATACTAGAGCTGACTCTCAACTGTTGGATCTCAGCTGCAGGGTAATTTCTGAAAACTGAGAACATACTCATAATTTAGGCCACAGAAGTGGGAAGTTCAGAAAGGTCAGCTAAAAATACCTGTACACAGTACGCAGAATAAAGGACAAGGGTCATCAAGAGTTACCATAAGTTAAATATTACATTTACTGGACAGAATTTAAGGAGAGAGTTGTTATCACCACGTGATTGCAAGATGAGTCTTGTAGTTCTGATCTAAATTTTCATTCAGTCCTACACTTTTTCTGACAATACAGCATCAAGTTGGATATCTACATGTTTTCACAATATCCAAGTTTTGGCTCTGTTTAGTTTGCTTATTGAAGGGCAGTGGACTGCTGTGCTGTGCTGTGGAGCAAAGTACTCTTCCTGGTGCTCCCAGGCATATCCTTGGAAGTTCCTTGTTCTATACAGAGGCTTGAAAATTGTTGCACCTTCTTTGGACAATGAGGCAGAAACCTCATTCCTGAAATCCCAACATTTCTTACGTATAAAACCTTTCAGGAACTGCAGAGCTTTTATGGGCCAGTGATCATTCCATTCATATTTTATGTTCTCTGTTTAATTTTTCATGAGCTCTCTGGGACCTGGTGGAGCACCATGTAAATAAAAGAGCTATTTGAAGGATCAGGTTCTTTAGCATGTTTCATCAGCGTGATGATTGCAGAGTGTGGGTTGTGAGCTTCAGAAAACGCAGGTCCTTAGCAAGTTGGGCATTGCTGTTTCTTGGTGGAAAGCTGCCTGGGTTCATTTCTGCAGTTCAGTTCCTCCCACTGTCAGTTCTGCTTGATTGTAAGAAGAGGGTTCACTCTGCATCCTCTTTCCTGAGTTGAATCAAGATTATTCAGCCCTGAGTTTCTCATCGTTCTTAAATGGATGGGCATTATTCTAGTGGAAATCTCCTGGGAGGGTAATTTACTATGTTGGCAATAGCCAAAGGCAGCTGAATAAAAGCTTTAGAGTATCACCTTATGCTTGTCTGATGTGATAAATAACAAATGACACTCTTTTTCTTTTTTCTTCAGAATTGTTGACTTGGAAGTTCAACAAAACAGACGCGGGAAGAAACTTTTCCCTCATCTGGCTTATGTCTACTTTGTCTAAGTTTAATATTTTATTATTGCTTCCTACCTTCACCACATCCCCTGGAAGCCTCACTCTTGTCAAGCCCAAGGGTGTCCAAGACTGCAGTGAAAAGTGGAGATTGTGAACTGTGCCCCAGCGAGACAGCGGGAAACAAAAGCCCCTGGAAAAGCGAAGCGTGGCAGCAGCTGCCATCCACAATAATATTCAACATCAGCTCACTGCCTCAGGATGTCATTCCAGGCTGTGACTGAAGGTCTGTGTTGTGCACCCATCTCTTTCCAGCAATGAATTTGTCAACAGGGATGGGGGGAGAAAGTGGGAATGAAGTGGCAATGACCTCAGGGTCAGGTGTTCCCTTGCAGACAGACTCCACCTGGATGTTCAAAGGCTCTGCCTTACCAGGGCTGTTTGATCAGAGCTCATCCTGACATTATTCAACATCATTTATTTGGCTGGTGAGGACTAACTGTGGCAGCCTTACCTGAGATACTTGGCAAACATGTTGTAAGCTAAATCTGTGCCAAACCTCTCTTTCTCTGAGAGTGTGGAAGCCAAATTGGTGTACCTTGTATCCATCTAGTTTGCTCCTGCTAGTTTGTCACACAAGCTTGCTCAGCCATTGGGAAAGAATAGCACAAAATACTTCCAGGAGCATGGTTCCAAGAAACAGGTATTGAGGGAGGTTTTGCATTGTTTCTGCCTTGCAGAACGGTACAATTTGTTTGCAATGTGTGCCTGACTCTGACATTGCAAACATGGCAAGGTTTGGCAGTTGTGGTGTAACACCTTTAGTTTGGTGCAGTGAGTGAGCAGGCTCTTACAGAATCACATTAGGGAACTGTGCCAGGCTGTGCAAAGCCACGCTTCCCTGGTGTGGGTCTGCAGTAGGGCTGTGCAAGGCAGCATCACTGGATGTTAGGGCACAGCCAGGCCAGGGGATGTCCTGATGACATCCAGTGTAGACAACACCTTACTCAATATCATCAGTAAAATACTTCATTTGGGCTCCCTGAGCTAAACATGTTTTAAAAGGTGATACTTTGGATCATTAGTGTAGTGAATGAGGCCTATGCAATATCTCCCCAATCTGTTGCTGCTTGCTAGAAAATCCAAGCATTTCTATGTGGACATTACAAAACACAAAACAATGCAAAAAAAAAAAAAACCAAAGCCAAAGCCACTTTCCCTTTCATTTGCACTGATGCCCGTCTGTGGAAGCTGCCTGACTGGCATAATGTTGACTTCACCTGTTGGTCCAGCAGAGTTTAAAAGCTTACTTTGTGTTCCTACAGTTGTGGAAGAGTTGCCCTTGAAGAGCTCATTGACGTCAGCTAAATAGTGTCTGTGTTTCATTTCCATGGGATTTAAATGTGCTTATCAGTCCTTGGATGGTTAGTTCTCAATTACAGCACCAGTTTGGAAATGCAAGGCATTTGTCTTCTGTTTCTAGCGTTAGGTACTAAGGTCTACATGTCTGAAGTTCTCAAGATAACTAGGTTACAATTCCAGATAAAATAATTGTTGAGCCCACTTTTCAATTGAGAGAAAACTAAATAGCTTGTGTGAGCTCCTTCAAAATTAGAGAGAACGTAGTGTATGTGGATATTTTCTTGCATAATGACATCTCCGTGTATATTTGTTACATTATTATAAAAGGATGATTCTCAGAAAACTTCAATCCAAGATGCTGCTAATATGGTAAGATTTGTACCCTTAAGGTGCAAGTTTTTAAGGAACACGGTCTAGGTTTATTAGTCAGGAACACAATCTGCTGTATCTCTTCTGTCCATGCTCCCTTTGCAAGATTCTGTACCACATATATATTTATATGTCAGAGCTAAGAATTGCTTTTCTTTGGAAACATGGATGACTGTAGATAGCTCAGAGTGCAGGAAAAATCTTTTGATTTACAATCTAGTTCCCTGCCACAAGAGAGGAGAATTAATTTGTTTTGTTTCCAAAGAAATTTTTGGTTTCATTTTCAAGCTTCTGTTTGTTTTTGCTCTTCCAGTTGAGCAGGTTTCAAAAGTTAAGATGAAAGATGTATTGCTCATGAGTTTTCAATGTTAGGAAGGAATATGTTTAATTTGCTTGAAAATGCTGAACATTGGCTTTTCTGAAAATTGATGAGGGTTTTATGGCAGAGGTTAGCGAAATCAGAACTGGACCCATTCTGAATATTTTTTTAATCCCTCTTTTTGTCTTTGTGGATAGTTCAGTAGAATTCAGGTGACGTTCCACACTGATGCGGCAAAATTTCTCTGGCTTTTTTCAAACTCTGTAGGAATCGCAAGCATTCTCATTTATTTCAGAGGTGATGTGGATCTGTCTTAAGATCTTTGCCTGAGAAGCTATAGATTCCCTTTATTTAATAATACCTTCTGGGGAAGGTAATAATTTACATTTCCTATATGTCAGAACAAAAACAGATGATGAACTTTCTTCCCCAGTCATTTTGGGAATGGGTAATTCAGTGCTTTTTCCAAATGAAAGCTCTGGAGACATTCTGCTCCTGTTGCTGTTACATGTAAAGCGTTTTCCTTTCTTCTGCTGAGTCTTTCAGTCATATCCATCAAAATGAGAAAAACTTGCTAATGTTAGCCACTACCTGTCTTTTTCTCCAAAAAAAATCATCATTTTTGAGTTTTGGGGTTTTTTTAACTATTTGATAATAAAATACATCCTTTGGGATGGGTGGAATTTTCCAGCTTTGGTGTTAAGCTGTGGAAAAGTGGACTGTTGCAGTTTGAACAGAAGTTTTAGCAAGAGAGTTGGTTTTCCAATTGTCTGGGGAGCCTAAAACGGCAGATGATGACAAAGGCTGGTCATAAATTCAATTATTTTGTTTAACTATGTAAACAAAAATAGTCAAATGGGGTGCAAGCGCACAGAACAAACTGCTCTTTACACCCAAATGTTTCATGGTTCTCCAGTGCTGTGACAAGGGGCAATGTCTGCAGCTGTAGCATAACAGGAGAAAGGTACAAAGTCTGGGGTTTATGGCCTGAAAGCAGGTATTTGCAATGAGATCAGACTGAAATCTTTGCAATATATTGTAAATATTACTGTACAGAAATCTATAAGAAATACAGATTTTTCTATATGTATATTACTTTTCTAAGGGGTTTAAGTCTACACGTTTTGTGTAACCGGCCGAGCATTACATCGGTGGGGATTAAGCAGAAACTTTCTTCTGGAGCAGGTTGTCTTGCCATTGCCTCCTGTGAAGTTTCTTGCATCTGCTTTTGAATCCTTTGAGATGGAATACAGGCCAGATCTGATACGGATGTTTCACCATTGTTATGCTTATATTCCTGTGAAAAAAGTGCGTGCTATTGAATGCATACAAATAAAACTACCACTCTGAGAGGTAATGTTTGTTTTTTTAAAGTATACTTTTATTCTGCTGTCTCCATTAAAGTACTATGAAGTTGGAATCCCATTAGGGAATTAATTTCTCTGTGAGTGAGGCTGATATTCAACATTGAACATCTGAAGGTGCCGTGCATCCCTGAGCCATGCCCAGACCCCTGGCTGAGAACTTAGGCGGGGAGTCTCACAATAACTGTTAGCTCTTGGTATCAGTAAATTTGAAGTATGTGAGGCTAGGGCTGTTCTACAACGTTCTAATATTTTTCATTTCAGAATATGGCTGAAAAGATAGTGTTTATTTCTGAAGGGTACTATTTTTTTCCAAACTTTAGTATTATATTTGGGTTTGCTCGCTGTCAAAAGCTACCGTGCACTGCAGGCAATACCTCCCAGTGTCCAAAGTAGGAGGGAGTTTGAAGTACTGCTTGGAAAACATATTATCTCCAGAATCTTATAAACAAACTGTTGTTCAACTGTTCTTTCCATAGAAAGAATTCAGTCTGTTATGCTAAATCCCTGTTCATTTATTTTGTGAAGAAAGCAGCAGAAATACTGGTTGCATACAGTGAGCTTTTACCAGAAGCCAATACACTCCCATTTCATAGTTGTCATTTTGGTATGGTCTAATCTGCTCAGACACAAGTGTTTCACCAGCCAGCATTTGAAGGCAACTTGAGGAAGAGGTAAAGGATGCTTGCTGTGCAGGTTGGGATCTTCCACAAAAACCTAAGTGCAACTTTATTATCATTGACATGTAACCTTCCTCTCACAAGTCCTGGGTGACCTATGTCAGTGCAAGGTACGAAGCAAGTCTGCAAAGGGTGACAATATGTGCATCCCCCTTTCTAAGGAGGTTAATCTCCCATAGCAAGCCTTTGCTCGTCTTGCTGCCGTGGAGAGGACAGAGACATCATAGTCTGAGAATGACCTTGGGCTACAGCCCACCTGAGCATTTAGGAACGTTGCTCTTAAGTAATTTTTCAGATAACACCTTTATCCCATTATTTTGTGAAGTCCAGTGGATTTCTCCAAGAAATAGGGTTTGACAAGCTCCTGCTCTCGGACTCTCTGGTGCAAGCAACCTTTGAAAGTTCACAGCTTACTGATCTGCTGCTTTGCTTCTGATTTGTCTCTGGGTAGTAAATAGGTGTTGGAAATAAACGAGAAAAAAGGCATTTTCAGGTGTATTGTTGATGTTGTGGCGTTCTGAACACACAACTGCAAAAGTACTTAGTATTTCCAAGAGCTTTTGCTAAAGAACAGCCTATGTCAACTGTAGGCAAATGAGCAAATACAGGACTTGGCTTTACTCTGCAAAGATGCCTTCAAATTTTGAGGACATTTTGTGATTGGGCTGTATTTATCCTGGCTTTATCCAGTGGTGCTGAAGGGGACTATGTCAATTCATTTAGGTATAGTGTTGTAGAGAGAGGTGGTAAATGCCCCATCCTTGGAAATAAAATGGGCTTAGAAAGGACTACTCAGCTCATTTGCAGGCAATGATGTAACAGCAGTCTATTGAGGTCTCTGTGACAAAAGGTGTTGAGAATTTTGGTCAATTACACTTGACAATAAAATTTGCGATATAGCAGAAAAACAAACAGTATCATAGAAAAAAAAAACCCTCCAGATCAAAGTCAGCTACATATATCCATCTCCAGGAATAAGTCTAGTTACTGAAAGAACGTGAAATCCTGTAAAATTAGCTTGCACATTTGTTCTGGATTTTAGTTGCCTCTGCAGTTATGATTAAAAATACCTAAGAGCTGTGATTGTCTGGGTTTCAAATTTTGCCTCAATCATCAAGAGCTCTACCAATTTTTATGTTCTTTTTCATAGGCAGTAGCAAGAACCAGAGGGTAGCAATCATCAACAGTTACGCACAAAACCATGTGATTATTGGTTGGTTATTGATCAGCATTAGAGCACTGAAGCAACAAGCACCGAGATTTAGAGTCACACACAGAGGCAGACGCAGCTGAGCACACGAAGGGGAATGCTGCTCCTATTCCTTCCTTTTAGCCCAACCTCTTCTTGCATCACTTTTTGTCTTTGGTGACCGGGAAGTCTTAACCACTTCCGCAGTTATTCATCGGTCTGAGTTGCTCATCTTACGCCCTCTCTGACAGTCCCTTTCCATGTTTACATTTCCAATGAACTCATTCATGTGCCAGTTGTTACACAAGGCACTGTGCTATTTATCCTCGTTCTTGTAATCTTTTTTTCTGAATAATGCTTTCAGTTAGGTTTTACACCCTTCTTCTCAATCTTTTTCTTTTTACCCTAAGGAAACTAAGAGCTAATCATGCAAAAAGTCAAGAAATGAATGTGTTGTGTAGTTAAGCAGAAGCTTACAAGATCAGAGACCAACTCTCTAGTCCTTTTTCATGTATATAGCTCTTCCTGCATAATTAAGCATGTAATTTTTCATTGTTTTCTTCTTTGATACCTGTTTGTAACATCATCTTCGGCTTGGTTTATATCTTCCAGATTGTAAGTTTTTCAAAGCTGTGGTGACACTTTGTCTTCAAAGAGTTCTGAGCACAGCTACTGCAACATCAAATGCCAAATCACAAGTCTTTTTATGGTGTAGTATAATTTAAGCCTTCTAAGGAGGTTCGGTGTGGCCAAATAAGAGCATTAGGACAGTGAAAGCCAATTGGGTAAGCTTTGCAGTAGTAGGACTGAAAACAAAAGACTGAAGCAGTTCTGTGTGGAATCCAGGACAGCAAAGTATCTCTTGAGCTTGTTGGAAAGATGCAGTTCGCCACTCATTTCTTGGGAACACATCTTCACTCAACATTTCCTGCAGGAAAGTGAATTTAAGAATTTTATTACATGCTGGAGTCAACCAATATCAAACAGTGCTGTATGTCTGCAAACAAACTGAGGTGACTCTCCAGGCATCTATTGGGTTTAAGAAGAGCATCTGCAGAGCTGCCTCAGTCTGCTCTGACAGCAGTGAGAATAGGATTCCATTGTTTCTCCATGTCATAAAAAAGGATTAAATTCCTTGATGTCAATTCCTATAAAGAGGCTGAAAATGGTGTAATTTCTGAGAACAGGCCTCCAATGTAACATTCCAAAACAGACTAATTGTTACTCCAATTTTCCCAAATTTTCAGTTGTTTAGATTGTTTAATATTATGATCATCCTACAGATGGTAGAAAGACCATCTTATTCCTCCAAAGCTTGAGACATTCACAGATCATCTTATATTGTCCTAAAACAATTGCAGAAACAAAGGGATGGGATGGTAAGAGGACTTCTCTGCCCACTGATCATAGAATCATAGAATAAGCTGAGTTGGAAGGGACCCACAAGGATCATCAAGTCCAACTGCTGGCCCTGCACAGGACATTCCCAAGAATCACACCATGTGCCTGAGAGTCTTATCATGCACTGTCCGAGAGAACGATTTTCTTCCCTGGCCACTTTGTCTAAAATTCCCATTTACCTATGCTTGATCTTACGCTGTCACAAGTAAATTCCCCTGATGTTCGAATATTTACAGCATAAATCAGTGTGGTTTGGATTATTGGTTATAGATTACACATTACAGATGTGATTAGCATCTTGTCATACCTGAGGACAGAGACCAATATTAACAACAGTTCTCATATGTTAAATGTTTGTACAAAAGCAAGTGTACATAAAAAATCTGAAGTCTGCTGATTAAACCACAGTACACAGGATAATCTGTAAGATTTGTTATGGTAAAAATAAATATGATGCAATAAAAAATAATTTCCTGCAAAATGCAAGGAAACAAGGAAAGCTAATTTGGAGGAATGTTCATCTCCCAAAGTTACATAATTTGATGTATTTTTGTCTTTCTTCAGAGTACCCTAAGAAATGCTTTTACAGCCTATCTAATGGTTCAGCAGAGCTGGGAAGATCTGGGAAGGTTGCAGTAAATTGCAAAAGAGATGTTTCCTCACAGAACAGAATTCAGATTCTGCCTGCAGTTGGGAGGCACAAGAAACTGTTGTTTTAATTAGAAGTATGGATTTAAATCTATTTATATTACTTTAATTGTAAAATAAAATTGATTCAAAAGTGTCGCAAATGTCCACGTGCTCAATTGTCCTTCAGCAGTCCTCCCTCTGCTTAGCTCAAGTCAGCTTGCCACAGGGCTGAGCTGAACAGAAACAACTGAAAATGTTTGAAGTTCTGAAACATTCACTTGGCTGAGATGTGGCTGTGGAATGAGATCTGGCTATCAAATGCTGTGGAACTAGTTAGCCTCCATGAGCTGCAAATGCAGCCTCTGAGAAGTGCTGAGGGACACGAGAGCAGAGCCTGGCCACTGCCAGCCCCGCTTTAGTGCTCTAGCACATCTGGGCATCTTCTCAAATTTTTGTCCTTGTGGCAGGAGGTGATGGGGGAGTGAGGACTGCTGGGAAAGGAGGCCTGCTCACAAGAAGAGGTGGTTGACCTGGACTCTAAAAGTGCTCACCAGGGACCATCTTCTCAACTCTGGCTGTTCCAGTTTCAGGGTCTGTGCCTACTGTTTAAGTAGAATATGTGCCAGTAAGTTAAAGGAAGAGGACAGTGCTTCTTTTCATCTAAATGAATGCTCTACCACTTCAAATTCTCTTTGTCCCTCTAAATAGATCACAAATACATATTTCCAGTTTAAGTCCATCTTAAAATTATTTTGCTCATTCCTAAATTAAAACAAACACTGATCAAGGTCTCCTGTACTTGTTCTCTGTTGATTTTACTGAATATTCTTCTGCATAGATATCTTTTCAAGGTATATATAGGTATATTTCTTTTGAAATAAAAACTTTTCATAGTTCTTTAAGCACAGTTGTGATCCAGATCAAACTATCCAAACATTTAGGACTGTTCAGGTACTGAATGTGAGCAAGAAACGGAAGGACACCGGTTTTACACTTCACATTTTGCTACAAGCCTGGTTTCCATCCAGATTCACTGTTCAGTGGAGGAGGCAGGAGTATCACAAGGAACATACGGTATGTAGCGTGGCTGGTCATGGGTAAGTGCTGTGTTTTGTTGTAGGTGTATACATGGAGCATGATAACATCCTGGGAATGACTGCAAAGCATAAACATTGCCCAGTATAAATATTTCCAATATCAAGAACCCTCTGGTGTCCATTTCCTGCAGCCTTCCCAGCCTTCCCTAGTGCTTCTATTTGTAGTGACAGACCTCAAAGACATAGCTGGAGACACAACGATGTTTTCTACAGTGTCAGGATCACACCTTTGCCACTATGATCAAGGATGAAATGTAAAGCAAAGACAACAAATTCCATCCAAGCAGGAAGTAAACGTGGGTGGTTCTCAGTGAAATCAAATGGGATGATGCAAGGGAAACACAAAATAGTTGATCATAAACTGATGTGTTTCATAGGAAGAATTGTGCCACATAGCAACAAATCCATCAGAAGTATGAGAAAAGCCAGTGTAGCTAAAAAAGGAGGTGAAAATGAACTCACTTCAAGGAAGATTCTTAAAACATGAGGAATAAGGTGAACTAGAAAGCTCCCAGACTATAGAAAGAAAATGTAGCTGTAATGATGGAGTTTTCCATTGTGTGGAGGAGGCAAGAAAATTCATCAGGAATAAAGTGAAAGATATGTCAACTGTTTGAGTTCCTTATTAATAGTTGGGTTGGATCCACTATGCTGTTTGAGTCTGATGAGCTTCTAAGGTAAAAGAAAGCTGATGTGAGAATCATTTTAATGAAGTCATAGATTTTGGCTTTATAAAATGTTTTGCTTTTCATACTTAAAGATTCTCACTGTATTTAATTGAGTAATTAATCAATTACTGGTAGTAGTTACAGCTAGAAAGAGCCACATGATACTGCAGTCAAGAAGAGGGAGTGCTACGATACTGGGTCATAGCTTGAGCTGTTTGAAATGGTGTAATGTTTCCCAAGAACTCACAACCATTCCAAATCATAATTCTCTTTATCGGAAGTATCTCAGATTTTGCAAACAGAGGCCAGTACTAAGGGTTCAGCCACATGACTCAGCTCTGGCAGCTGAGCCTGCCAGCACTTGTCCTGTGAGCTGCCATGACTGTCCAGGTGTGTGCTCCTGGCCTGCTCCAAACGGGAGGTGATGCAGCCTGTAGGTATTTTACAGCTGAGGCTGTTGCTCTGTTCTAAGGGCAGGCTAACACAGACAGTGCCCAGCAGCACTGTACATCTCACCCAACTGCCTACCCAGCAGGCCTATCTGCAGCCAGTGAGTCATCCTGTCTTCAGATAGACCTGGAATGAATCACTTCTGCAGCTACCTACAGTTCACTGCTGACTGCTGGGGGGAATGGTGGCTGATTTAGGCCAGACTACTAACCTTTGGCCAGTTAAACTTAGACTGAGCAATCCTACCCTCATTTGGTGTTCATAAGCTGTACCATCATGAAAGTGTTTGTCTGAAGTCTTAAAGCCGACTGAGATTTTTAGAGAGGGCCTGTCACTTTTTTTTGTCCTTTATTGAGGTAAAATATTTTGGTCGCTGTTTTGGCCTACTGTTTCTGAAAATCCCCACCCAGGTGTGGCTGGAAGAAGCTTCAGCTTGGTAAAGCCCAAATTTGTCAAACTGAGGGTCCCTGGAAGAAATGCTGCAGAGTCATCCTGGTCATTGGCAGGAAGTCCCAATAGGGCAAAGAATGTCAGGTGCCTCCAGGCTAGGTGGGCTCAGGAAATGTGGCACCACAGTGGTACCCTAACGTCGAGAGGAAGGGTAAAAGATGTCCTTGTTTATCTAGGAATAGGCAAGTTAGTTAAGGATAAACTTAGTATCTGGCGTGTTAATTAACTTCTGTGGAGTGTGGCTGTCTAGAACAAGTTCTTTGTTGTCTGCTCCCTTCAAATCTCTTTTCTGAAGGCTATTTTAATCCCACAACCAGCAGGTTAAAGTGGTGCTAACTGAGACATGGTGTGATTTGCTTCATCCTTATGATGGAGAGCAACACAGAAGGCAAACCTGAAAAATCAAATGGTGTGCTCCTATTTCAGAAAAGAGCTGTATCTTTAGCCAAAAAATGAAGCAGTTGCTGGAAAGGCAGGGAAAATAAAGGCAAGAGTTGATACAACTGTCTTTGTTTTATTTTCAGAATGAAAGAGGAAGGAGCAGTTTGTGAAAACAATAGCAAAGGTGTTGAAAATCAGTGGAGGAAGGAGATGTGAGTCATTAGTGTACATAAATCTAGATATCTAAATAGTAAGGCTGGTCAAAAAATTTCCAACAAAAATAATTTCATAATAGAACTTGACTTTTATGGAATTCATGTTTTTCACAGAAGTATTGAATGAATATCCTCCCCCCTCCCCACCCCCCACCCCCAAAAAAGTATTATGCACCAACAAAACTGGAAATCTCTGAAAATGAATATATTTTTGCCAGGAAGAGCAGTCTAGGTCAAAGCAAAACATCACATATATTGTAGAGGATGCAGTATGCTCAGAGCATCTGGTGTATTCAGAAATAGGCTCATTTTGGGTGTTGTGTTCTTTTTGGTCTTGAGGGAGATCATGGAAAACTTGAATACAATTAATTAGTAAATGTTCAGCTAAAATTTTTTTTGTTGTTGTTGTTGCTATAGGTAAAGGCCAGAACTACTGACAAGAGTTTTAGAGAGCTCTCACTACACCATTAATGCAAAACTCTGTAGTAACTAGTGCACTACCAGGTGTGGGCACTGCACCCCCTTCATCTTAAAATTTCAATATATACATGTACTTTCTGAAGTCTATTAATATTAAAGTTTAATATTCATTAGTATTCCAGTCAGACAAATATGTTCCAGGCCATTAGAGTGCAATATAAAGAGTCATTACTTTTTCCAGAAAAAGTGCAATGCACTGAAAAGGAAGTTTTCATTTGAACTCTAAACTTGGATGATATCTTAATATGTGAATGTACAACTACTGAAGCTGTTAATGTGTAACTAACTGAAAGATTCTTTGCAACAATACCTTGAGTCTCTGCAGTTTTCTCAGTTGTGTTACTGTCAGCAACTTGTTATTTGCATGTGCTGTGATAAAATATTTTGTATATAACAAATATAGTTGTGTCAGAGAGGAAATTAGAGGCAATTTCCCTTCTAGCTATCTTTTTCTTTTTTCTAAAGGTCTATGTACCCTCTCTAAATATTGCTTTATCTCTGCTATTATGAAAAACAAGTCTGTTGTGAAACACTCTTAAATCATCCAGGAAGTCTTGTAACACCCTTTCAGATTATTTCACAATGGTATTTTTATTTCTGTGTGGAAAACTGAAGCAAAAAGAAATGAAAATTCCACCAAAATTTAGAAAACACATGCTGATGCTAAAGGGACTTTTTTTTTGTCTCTGAAAGAGAGGTATAAAGGAAAAACAGGAAGGAAGGAAGGAAGGAAGGAAGGAATCACAGGCAATATCAGGCTGAAATTAAAGTGTCTAGGACATAGAAATCAATAAAACATTTTAAAACAAAGCTGTTAATAGCTCAGCTATCCTGAAGAAATTACACTCTTCTTAGAATCTTGCTTACATACTTTTCATAATCTGTTTAGAAGTAATAAATTTCCACATTGCTCCTAATTTGTCTCCAGGAGTCTTCGCCCTCATATCTGGCCCTTTGATTTTTCCTTCTGCTTATGAAAATAAGGCTGCTTGCAAGGTTACACAACACTCCCCAGGGCATTCACTAGGTGTACCTGAAAGTCGTGCCCTGTGTATTGGCTGCTCCTCCCATAAAGGGGCAGAGATTGCATTTGTTTGCAGATGAAATCTATATTATTGATTTCTAGCCATCAAGGTTCAGGAAGCTGCTGTTTTCTGAAACCCTAAGGCAAACTATGAATTGCAGCACCACAAAGACACCAGACAATTTTTCTTGCTTCTGCCATTTCCTTGCACTAGCATTTATGTATTTTATCCTGACTTTCTGCTTTGGAGACCTGTCTAAGTCATATTTCATATGTTTTGTATCCAGAGATTTTTCTTGCTCCTCTAAATGCTCCTCTAGTCCTCCAGACTCTAGCAGTCTGCCAAAGGTGATCAAAGAAGGAGCTGAGAGGAGACAGTTTAAAAGGGAATTGCTGATCAAAGGAATGCAAAAAACATTTTGACCAGAGATATGTGATATTATGTTATGAGAGAATTGGTATAGAGGGAATAATGGTCTGTTTTATTATTAAAATAAAGGTTTGCAATAATAATAGGTTCTTAAAAAAGACTGTAATATCTCTTATTATTGTCTAATAAAAATTAAGCAGTGGCTTTTTGATAGCTTTTTAGCCCCTTTCATCAGCTCTTCAGACCTAAGGGCTCTTTTCTTTTTGATACACATTTAACTCTTTTGCTGAAGTCCCTTGAACTGGTTAGTTTTGAAGGAATGATACAGGACTAAATGGATTGGTATTTATATTTTATTGGCTTGTTTAAACCAAGCATGTTCTGAGGAAGAAAAATTGACAAGCTGGCAACGATTAAAAGCTGTGAAGGGCAAAACATGTAACTGGGACAACTTTCAGTATTTGTGTGAATCCATCAGGAAGCCACCTACTTCACACCAGGCTTGTGGTGTGGGAAATGCACCCACACACCTCAGAATCCACTCAAAGCTGTAGGATGCTGCTCTCTGCACCAGCACAGGGTTGCCTTCAAACCCTGCATCCCCAAGTGCTTGACAAGGCACAAACACAAACCAATAATACATTTGCAACAAAAGCAGTTCATGTTCTAGGAGATGTCAAGAAATGTCTGACAGCTAAAGTAAAGACAACAAATGCAAGTCAAAACAAAGCCAACATTTTCAAAATACTGCTAGTATCTTAATCTATACTTGGGCAATTTAATTACTCAATCACAGACCTCATTAAAGGCATTAACAGTTGTGAAAGTTCTGTAATTCTTAAAGAAAAGAGGTCCCATTTTGTTGCCTGAACACAATTGTAGAACCAAGCTTTTCCTAAGAACACAGGGACGGGTTCAGAAAGGCCAACCTCAGACATGCCTGACTGTCCAGCTCTGCAGAAACGCCACATGAGAACCCATCCCTTATTGGCAACATGTCTCTTGCAGCTCATAATTCAAAATTTTGAGAATTTTGGTTTGGATTCCTGATTATAAATACAATATTTTCAAATACAGACTCAACATGAACTGTATATTTAGATTTCAGAGTAAACTCTCCCTGTCCTTTCAATACTTCAATATCAGCAGTGCTGGAGGGAAAGTACCACCAAATGGTTGTATGGATTTGAACCTAGCTTTAAAAAAAATTCAGTAAGATCACAGTTCACAATGACAAAGCCTTTCAGTCTCCTTTTTTTATAATGATTCATGGTTCTAAAAAGCATAGGTACACAATAGAATTACAAAATACATCAACATTTCCCTTCTTTTATTGCCTTTTATTTTGGGGGAGTGTGTTGGCAGACCTTTTTGTAAATATGCATCCCTCATCCAATTTCTGATCTATCAACCAATAAAAAGCTAGTAACACTTAAAAATACTCACAACAACCTGAAATGTAAAACAGAGCTACACATGGACTCTTGTCTTCTCCAGAATTAGAAATACTGTTCACTTTTTGGAGAGCAGTATGAATGAATAGATGAGAAGAAAAAAGAAAGACAGACACATAAATAATTTTAAAACATGACTAATGTTCTAAACCATTAAATGAAGATTTTCTCATTTTATCATATCTCTTTCCATTCAGTTGCATGATTCTCCCATTAGAAGCAATTTCTCTTCAGAATTCCTCAGTGTCTTTCCTAAGAGTGTTTCACCACTGTGAAAGAAGAACTGACACACCAGTTACAAAATAGTGGATTTCCCCTAATACGGTCTGGTTAGCAATGAAAATGAGTATCACAACACAGACATTTCTGGAGTTTGCAGACATTAATGGTTTAATAATCACTGCAACATGTATAGCCATTTCCATGTGTGTTTACATAACAGAAGCACCAAAGCCTGCTGAACTGGAAGTTGATCAAAGTCATATTCTCAATTAGGCAGTAAGCCAAGGGAAAGGGCAAATTGATAAATTCTTCACAGTATTCATATACCCCTTAAATGCTAACTAATCACAGGATTATTGATATGAAATACATCACGCTGGCAAAAAAAGAATTGAAACTTTTATCTTAGAACAATCAAAAAATAAAATTTTCATATTAGAAAAAAAATAAAATTACCACAGACATTCATGCAATCCTGAATATTAATGGATCTTATTTTGTACAAGATCAAAAGGGTGGAACCACTGAAAATTAGTTTTCAATTATTTTGAAAGATTTCAGTGGACAATTTTGAAAACTTTCTTCTGAAAATAGCAGTACAGTCTATGACTACAGAGGTTTCTAACCTCACTATCATTGCAGTGAAAGAAGCATTAGGACTGCAGTTTCATTTTTTCACAAGAAATAGAAACAAATGTAAAGCCTGTTCTCTTTAGGGGACAATGATGACTAGGGCTAGATGCCAGAATATTGGATTTGGCATTGATAGGATTCCTTCAGAGTTTATGAAGAAAAATTATCTTTACACACATCACCTAGGATGCTGGAAACAAAATACTGAATGCTTTTCTCTAGAGTCACATAAGCCATAGACCTACTCAACAGTGCTTTTCTGAGGACAACTGGTTTTCCCATAATTGATGTACCATGATCATAAGAACACGCAGCAACACAATTGGGTGCTGCCTCAAACTCATTTTTTTTTCTTTTATAGTTACTAGTAAATGCACCTTTTCAGTTAGTTACTCCATTTGCTCCGTAATTAGAGCAAATTAACAGTTTATGCAATTCTTAGCGTTTGCTTAAGGCAGGAAATGTGAAATAAGAATATGGCCTTTTAGCTCCAGTTACACAGCTTCCCTGATAACTAGAAGATGTCTTCAATTTCTTTTTTCTCTTATGGAGGAATGTAGGGTTTGATTTGTCTTTATCACAGTAAAAATCATAATTTCCACGGAACAACAGAAAATTCGTATAAATGTCTTTGAGGAGTTTGGTTTGATTTTCCCTAGGATATTCAAGAATCTCCCACAGAATATTGCAAAATGATGCTTTAAACAATCCCTTTACTCGTAGGTACTTCATTTAACAAATTACAGGCCTCACATATATATAAATGTTCATAGTAAATGAGAAAAACCAGAGCTCTGCCAAACCTAGGTGCAAAGCCCTACTGTGCGAGTTCACTCTGTTATAAGTACTCTTCTACTCCCTTTCTTTTCTAAAAGGTGATTTATCCTGATCTGACTGGAATTGTCACTTTGTTGTATCTTTTTGGTACAGAAAACTTTCCTGAAAACGTGAAACAAGCTGATCCTTCTTGGTGTCAGTGAACATTTAGGATACCCAGCACTTCCCAGGCTGGTCTTCCAACACAGCTTCTCTACTGGTGGTTCTGCTGCTGCAAGCCAGGGGCTGTTGGAGCTGCTGGGAATTGCTGATGGCACAGCAGGTGAGCTCTGCCTGCATGTACCTGCAGTGCTTTGTAATGGTTGTTGTAAACCCTCCAGTAAGAAAGAGAAAACGCCCGTTGGCAGATGGCAAACACAAGTAGCAAGTGTCAGTGAGAAGATGGAGTTCTTGCAGTTCTAACATTCAGCGAAGCAGCCCTTCAGAAAAGTATTTTTTAAATCCTGTTCCTGTGAGAAACAGCAAATATACAAGTTCACCACACCCCAAAGCAAACTTAGAGCCACTTGTATTTGACTGCAGCCGTTTTTAGCTACACAAGAGAAAACATGATTTCATGATGCCATCCCATCACTTATTCACTCTCTCTTAGCAACCCCAGCTCATGAAGCAATTTAGGTCACACAGATGACTGCACTCAATCCCTACCAGCAAAGCTGGTGTTTAAGAACTTGCCATTAATCATGCTATATAATATTCAGGTATGTGCGTGCTACAGTGCAGTCAGTGCCATGCACAAACATGTACATACTAACCATGGCTAATTTAGAGGAGGCATGTAAAAATAATTAAGCACTAAACCACAAGGCACTTTAAGGAGATCGCTGATGTTTCTTTGAGTTTTGCAAAGTCTGGGAACAATGACGGAGCCTCGAACAACACATGGAGTGCAAAACTATTTAGAAATTGTATTATTAATCATCTTTTATATATTGGATAAAGGTGCATAGATACATACAAAAATTATTACCATGGTTATCCACCAGTTCTGATCTCTCAGCTTAGCTCTCACAAATGGCACTGGAGTGCCCCACACAAACACCCCACATTGCTAGACCACCAGGTTAGGTGCATGTTGCACTTGGTTCCTCATCTAGAAAAACTTCAAAGATATGGTAGATATGGTGGATGAGAGGTTGGACAGGACCTGGCAACATGCCCTTGCAGCCCAGAAATCCAGCTGTATCCTGGGCTGCATCCAAAGCACCGTGGGCAGCAGGGTGAGGGAAGGGATTCTGCCCCTCAACTTTGCCCTGGCAAGACCTCACCTCGAGTGCTGCATCCAGCTCTGGGGTCCTCAGCACAGGAAGGACGTGGACCTGTTGGAGTGAGTCCAGAGGAGGTCTCCAAGATGATCAGAGGGATGGAGCACCCCTGCTGTGTGGAAAGAATAGCAGAGAGAGTTGGGGTTGTTCAGCCTGGAGAAGAGAAGGCTATGGGGTGACTTAATTGCAGCCTTCTGAAAGAAGAATACAAGTGAGGTGGAGAAGGACTTTTTACAGGAGCATGTAGAGACATGACAAGAGGAATGGCTTCAAACTGAAAAAGAGTAGGCTTAGATTAGATACTAGAAAGTTTTTTAAAATCCTTTACTGTGAGGGTGGTGAGGCACTGGCAGAGCTTGACCAGGGAGGCTGTGGATGCTCCATTCCTAGAAGTCTTCAAGGCCAGGTTGGATGGAGCTCTGAACAGCCTGGTCTAGTGAAAGGCATCCCTTCCCACTACAGGGGTGTTGAAACTAGATGGTCTTTAATGTCCCCTCCAGCTCAAGCCATTCTATGATTCTATGAGTTACGATAAATCTGTGAATCTGCAAGAAGCATGGGTCCCCCAGCTCAGCAAGGCATAAAAGCTTTTTCCTTCACATAATTCAAAGCCTGAGGACAGGAAGGACCATCTGCCACTACTGCCCCAGTGACACATCAGTCTGCAGAAAGCTTGTCACCTTGTAATGATGGCACACAGAGTCAAAGATGAATTCAGCCAGGGCACAGAGGACACCCCCAGAGGGTGAGTGATTCAGCAGGGCATGTGAGGCTGCAACTGAGTGCATCTATGAGAAGTGTAAAAAACCCGTGAGAACCAGTGCCCCCATGTAGCCCTCATTTCAGCAGGATTGCTTCACCAAGCACCAGCTGCTTATGTACAGTTCAGGAACCTAGGTTAGGCAAACCATATGCAATCAGGAATTCATTTCCACATAGGCAGGTGTTTTCAATGAAAAGTATTATTAGGGAAAGACTGAAAAGTATGGCTACTGTGTTGTTATAGCACGAGATGAGAAAATAAAGTATGAAGGAAAGATAATAAAGGAGAAAGCTTGTTAACAGTTGGCAAAAGTGTCTTGGAAGAAGGGGGAATGGGAAGAAGAAGTGAGCCTCAAGACCAGGCAGAAGTCTAGTGTTAACAGGTTTTAACATGGCATATTCTATCCTGGAGTATGAGGGAAGCATGGTGACTTTTGTGACAGATATCCAGATAGGGTTGATCATACTTGGAACAGATCATTCAGTGTCCACGTCTTACAACATTCAGTCTGGAAAGCCTCTGCAATGTCCTCAGAGAGTTCCTCTCAATAGCACAGCATGGTGCATTTACTTTGGACTGGGCAGTGAACCTGATGCAAATCTGCACCCTGTTGCTCAGGCAGTCCCAGAACCCAGCATGGCTCTATTTGTGGAGAGGCACTGCATCTTACAGTTCAACAGCCCTCCACTTTTCCTCCAGCAGGTGCTCATCCAAAGCGCACACACATCTACATTAAATGACTGAACTGATCCCACAAGTGAAAGCCTCCACAGTTTCAAATGTGCTTTCCATGTATTAGTCTTGATGGCTGACATAAGCACTGTAAAGCTCCTGGTTTATCAGGTTTTTCTGTTCCTGTAGCTAAGGCTACTCAAGCAGGTGGCTTTGTGTCACCCTTTCTCAGCCTTGCAAGTTCCTGTTACATGGGCCAGTTTGTGAAGCAAGCACCTGGGCATGGGGCCACTGCCAAAACAGTCTTGCTGTGGGTACCTTTTGGGGAAAGGTTTCATCCTGTGCATTGGAAGCACAAATTATGCAAGATCATTTTGCTTAGCTGTTCTGGATCTGTGAACCAAGAGCTGAGGTGGGGAATGAAGAATGTGGAGGAACCCAGCCTGCATCTGCCATGCCTCTGCATCTGTGACTGCTGCCTGTAAGGTTTTCCTCACCATTCATCCCTGCGCTTTGCCAGGAGAGACCCAACTGTCTTCAGCTACTGAGGGCTATGCAGTTCAGAGACAACAATCAGTGAGGAGAGGCGCTCTGATGGACTTCATGCTTACAAAGATAATGAATTTCACAGGAGCATAAAGATCAGGGGGCAGTTGCCTGTGGCAACTGCGAGCTGGTGGAGTTCAGAATTCTGAGAGGAGAAACCATGGCAAAAAGAAGGATCATAACCCTGGTCTCCAGGACAGCAGAGTTTGGCCTGTTCAGATACTTATATAGCAGATTTGTATGGGATACAATTCTGGAGGGACTCTGGAGATTTCTTTTTAAAGATCATCTTCTCTCAGCTAAAGCATGGTCCATCCTCATGAGTAGGTATAAAAGCAAAGGTGGCAGGAGGACTGCCACGCCTCTATAAACTTGAGCATAAAAAGGGACCAAATAGGAGGTGAAAGCTGGGACGGGTAGCCCAGGAGAAATACAGGTACACTGCCTGAACATGGAAGGGTGAGGTTAGAAAAGGCAGAGCCCCCCTGGAGTTAAATTTTCATGTGGGGGACATGGTCTTCAGCAGGTAAGGGAAGACTGGAAAAAATGTTTGTCTGCTGCTGAATGGGGCAATGCACATGGTACCTAAGGACAGCTTAGTTAATGGATTGAGAGACTGAATGCTGCTGGTCTTTGCTGGTCTTGTCCTTCATCAGTCCCAAGGCCTTGAGACCAGTGGGGAAGACTGGAACAAAAAAGACTGCCTTACTGGAGGAGGATCATGTAGGGAACCTGTGAATACACTGGGTGAAGACAAGTTGGATGCACCCATGAGTGCTGAGGGAGCTGATCGATGTCACTGGAAAGTTACTTTCCATTACCTTTCAGAAGTCATGGCAACTGGGAAAGGTTCATGAGTACTGGTAGAGAGCAAATATCACTGCCTTCAAGGAAGTCGAGAAAGAGCTTATGGGGAACTACAGCCCAGGCAGCCTTATCTCAATCACAGGGAAGGTGATGGAGCATATAATCCTGAAAAAGCTTTCTAAACACAAAAAGAGCAAGAAAGTGGCTGGGGATAGTCATCAAGGATTTGCAAAGAGGAAAAAGATGCTTGAGCTGATAGCCTTCTGCAATGAAAGTGAGGAACAGGGGATGTTTATCTTGACTTTAGCAGGGCTTTTCACACTGGCTCTCATGACATTATTAATGATCTAGGTGTTGGGGCAGAAGGAAGACTCGGTAAGACTGCAGACAATACAAGGTTGGAATGAGTGGTTGACACACCAGGGAGTTGTGTGGGCATTCAAAGGGACATGACCTGACCAGGCTGGAGAAATGGGCTGGCAGGAATCTCATGAAGTTCAATAAGGGGAAGTGCAAAGTCTTGCACCTGGGGAGGGAAAGTTCCATGCACCAAAAGACTCTGGGAGTCAACCAGCTGAAAAGCATATCTGCAGAGGAGGAGAGAGGGGGATGCTGGTGGACAACAAGTTGACTGTGTCCCAACACTGAATAATTGCAGTAAAGAAGGTCAAGAACCTCCTGAGCTGTATTAACAGTGGTGTTGCCAGCAGGTCAAAGGATGTGACCCAGCCCTCTGCTCTACTTACAATTGTGCATAAACAATCAACAGAGCTGTAAAGAATATGTAGGGGTCAGACAGGAGACCTCTAGAAGTCCCTGTCAACTCATCTGTTCTGTGATTCTGGCAAAACAAATGAGTAAGACAGCACATTTCTTAGTCTCTCTGTATGGAGTAGAAGAAATCGGTGTTCTGGTTCACATGGCAGTGTCTATCCTATTAGCTTATCCATTGATTTTAACATAAAGCTCAGAAAAATATGCTTGGCCCATAGCTCTCAGTGAAGTGACACAGCCACAGATTTCCACTGCTGTAATAGAAATGATACCATTGAAGTGGATGTGACTATAAAATAACTGATGATGTGCTACTTTGCATAGAGAAAAAAAAAAAAGCACTATTTTCAGAACTAACATCACTGGAAAACTGTGCTGGTAATTTTTAAAATCTTTCTAGTAAGAAACCTATTTGGAAAGAATGCCAAAGCATGGCTAAAACTGCTTAATTAGACACATTGTGTCCCACTCTGTGGTATTTATTACCTTTGTCATCCACTGTATTATTATAGACTCTGAAGGTCAGACTTCAAAGTCTTGCTTTAGGTTCTTTCATTTGCTCAAAATGGCCTGGTCTCGATGTCCTCTGCCAAATTTCTTCCTGCAGTGGGTTTATCAAGCATTTATGAAATTTATATTTGGCCTAAGATTTTTCTTTTCTAAAACTGGGGGAGATATGAAACTCATCCAATTTTAATTAGTTCCTTAAATGGGTCATTATCATATCCGAAATATCTGAATGAGATTCTTGGAGCTGGCACATCTTCTCAGAGAGTAGCATATTCAGATGCTTTACATAACACGGTTACAAGGCAAGAGGGAGCTGTGTACTTTTCCCCAAAGTGGTGCAATGCAGAAGGATGTGTACTAGAGAATTCCCTGGGATGCCCAATGCAAACATGTGCCTATCATGTCCACGTGTTTCAAGGACATTTTTGTTTCTTTGCTAAGTATAGAGGGTATCAGCAAAAGAGGCAGAGGCTTGGACTCATGCCTCACTTCAGAGGCTAAGACAAAGCTTCACTGCCTTCCTCTGCAGCCACTGGGGAAGGAGAAGCAGCGTCTCCCCAGCCTGTCTGTGAGACACAGTCCAAGTCCCAGCCACCTCTTTGCAGAAATGACTTCTCCTTGCCAGCCAGTAACAGCAGGGAAGAAAGCCTGAAGGAGACAGCCCTGCCAGCCCTTTCATGCTCCTCCTGCATACACACACATACTCCACTGCTTTTGGTCTTCTCATGGTGTTTGGCCTTTCTTACCTTCCTGCTCTGGGTACAGTGCCAACCTTCAGTGGCAGCCTCTACTGTGGGTCAGATTGCTTTTCAAAGTCCTTTTAAACACCACTGGCAGTAAGCAAGCTACATCAACTGTGATGGCTTTGCCACCATACCCTGTGATGTCCTTTGGGGGAGCTGGATCCTGGCATTCTTTTTTCACCCATATTGGATTCTCAGCTATGCTAGCCAAAAAGATTGAAAATAAACGGAGAAAGTTTTGGTGCAGACAAGCATCCACATCTTGGCTCCTGCCTGGTCATTTGAGTAAACAGTGTGTGATCCCCTAATAATCTAAGTATAGTCTTCAAAGAACAAGTATTTTTTTACTCATGACTGTTTATCTCATGTTTAGTTACTGGGTGGCAACCTCCAATATGAAATGCAAGGCTGCATACAGAGGAGAGTAAATAATCTGCCCAGAACGGTCCCCTGCAGCCCTCTGATAAAAGGAAATGTGAGCAGAGGTGCACCTTGACCAGCTGGAGTTTCGAATTGTGTTTGCAGAAGCTCAGGTTGCAGCCTGTGTAAAAGCCTTCATTGCGTAGTGGTTAGATCAAGCATTAGCAGCTGCTGTTCACTGGTGCATGTGGAATTAAAGCCAGTGACAAGTTTAAAAAAAAAACAGAAAGAGAAAACACATGGGACAGAGCAAGCAATAAGGGCTGGTTGATGTTATCACTCAGCTGCAAACAGGAGAGCAGGGGAGGGAAGGGAGGGCTGCTTATCCCAGTTAATCCAGCTTGCTGCAGATTCAGAGGGTCTCTGCTTTCCTTTTAACTCCAGTTCCCAGAACAGTGAAACAAGGGAGAAAACAAGTAGAAGGGACTTGGAGGTGAGCAAGGCAAATAAAATACAGTAATGGCAGTGTCCTAAAGTGAGCTAGGAGAAGGAACTGTGAAACATGTTCTCATGCAAAACAGATGGTTAGCTTTCCATCTTGAACAGCAATTATCTGTTTCTTCCAAAACAAGTTTAGTAGCATTCATGTTAGGGGCGGTATCACCTTCTGTTTTCTCCACACTTACCTGCATTAGAATACACAAAACTCAGTAACAACTAATATTTCAAACCTGAATCCAGCCAAGCACTTAGACACAGCCTGGAAATGACTGGAAGGACATCATTAGTCCCACCAAAGTCAACAAGCTATTGATTTGATTAAATTTTAACAGGTACTTGAATGATTTGCTAGACTGAGACCTCCCAGATGCTTTTACTTGCTAATTCCCCAAAGTGCTGAACAAACGATGTGCCCAACCCTCCTCCTAGGCAAAGCCTGCCTGCCAGCTGTGCTCCGGCTTGGGAGGCTCCGTGCACTCACATCCCGTGTTACGTCATGGCTGCTGCAGGTTCTCGCCTGGCACTGCCTGTGTGGGGCACTGCCCTCTCACCTCCTGCTCAGCCCAAGTGAGGTGTGCCAGGGTGCAAATACCGACTGGGCCTTGCTTTGAGTGATGGAGATCAAGGAGCCTGTGTTGAGCTAAAATGTTTAGGAGGATGGTACCTTCTGTCTTGCCAAGGATGCTGGAGATTGCGGCCTCTCCATCCCCATGCCCGAGCCCCAGGGAGGGGCACATTAGCTGCCAGGATGGAAATGTCATGGTAAAATGGTAATTTTTTTTCATGCAATGATCAAGGGAATTAAACACAGACCACTCTTTTCCTTGGGGAGAGAATACATTTACCTGACTTCATATTCACTTTGTGTCACAAATTGTCAATGACTCCTGAAACAGAGTAATGTGGGTGCCTCCTCTGTGGGTGTAAATTCAGGGCAGACTCACTGTTGTCAGAAGCCTCCACTATAAAGTTGAGCCATGAAGTAGAGTCATTATTTTTGTTACTCTGAGATATTGAATGCTCTCCTGTACTTGAAAAAAGGAACACTTCTCAACCACAGAAAAATGATTGTAGGTGTGGACCAAAGCTGTAAGTTCCATTCATTCACACGGCTGCTTGTATAAAATGAAGAAGGTTATACAGCTCCCTTAAGCTATACATGTCCTGGGCTTCAAAGCATGTCCAGGAAACACACCTACATCAATACACAGATTTCTGAAGCCTCAGGTTAAAAATGTAATACAAGGCTTATTGACTTGGTGTATTATGCTCAGTCTAGTTATTCTGTACCATGCTATGCAATTAAAAATGTCAAGTTGCTAGGGGAAATTTAAACTATCCTTCTCAAAGAAATATTCACACCATGACTCAGAATTCACACCATGACTCAGAATTGGCTTTGGGCATAGACAAAGTAGGCAAGAAGACTGCTGGAAGGCAAGTGTGTCATAGGTAGCAGTGCATATACCACAGCTTTGAAAAATCCTGAAATGTGTGCTGAATTCTAGATGCTTTTATTCAGGGCAAACGAATTAAATCTTAGAGTAGATGCCCTAACTGGTTGTCTCCAGTGACTGCACATGGAGTTGGGGCCTGGCAGTCTGGACAAATTTCTCACCCCATCACTGAACTCAGGCACCTTGAGTTGCACTGCCTACGTGCCTTGTAATGGGTGCAAAAAAACGCTGTCAGGGTGTGAGGGTGTGGTGAGACATTCTTTGTAACTTTTCCAAGTGAGCAATCAAACAGAAAAAAATTCCTCAATTCGTTGTGGTTTACTCTAAAATTTCCTAGAAAATCTAGATTGTTTCTGTCTTTGCCTTTTAAACTTGATTAATATGGTGCAAATGCAGCAGTAAATGTTTTAAAAGTACTTCTATCCTTCTGTTATTTTCCAAATTACTTTCTTCCTTTCTGACTGTATTACTCATTAGACTGTATCTCAGAGACCACTAATCAGTCTAAGTGCCCATGGCTCGCTGGGAGAGCTGCAGTTTAGGAAGCACCCAGTGCACAGCCCCATTTGAGCAGTGAGATGAGTTGGGGCACTCCAGATGTGAGCACCTCCAGGACTTCTCAGTGATAAAAATACACACACTTCTTGAAATGCTGATTGCAGTGCACAAGGCTTTCTGGCAGGGAAAAAAGCACTCTTGGAACTGCTATTCATTTTTCACAGCTGTTGCTTCTCAAATTAGATGCTGTAAGGATTAAGAATGGGATTGAAGAAAGCACAGTGGGGCTTCGGACCTACCTTTGCACATCAACTCCATGATCTCTAACCTCAGTGTAGCTGGCTGCTGCTGAGCCATTGTTCATCACAGTGCCTCCAGTTCCCCACACCAGCAGGTGCCAGTCCAAGATCAAAAGAAATCACAGCAAGTACAGTTTTTCTGCACTTACTGTGAACATGAAAAGGCATCAGGGCTGTAAAGAAACGTGAATAAATACAGCTGCTTTACCTTTTTTTCTCTGAATGATATGGTGACTCAAGATATTTTAGAGAAACACACAGAAAGAATAACCTTCAGGGAGACACAACTCAGCCCTTTGCTTGCAGAAAAAAAATGCAACAAGGGGTTGCTTGATATTGTTTTCCTATCCAGACACTGTCAAGACCTGTTTGGACTGCCTTGTCCTATTGAAATATCTGTGTGCTCTGCAGAGCAAAATCATATTAATCTTCAGCACTACTAGAGCACTTAACATTTTACCAGGGCTTCACAAATATAAACTGAACTGCAGTCATAACATTGATATGTGAAGTAGTAAGCTGACAGCCAGGTAAGATAGCAAGCACTCTACCCCTCCTACAGATTGATAACAGCCTCACTCAGAAATGACAGCGTCAAAACAAGTGCCCGTGATCACAAATCTGGACAGTGGTCTGAATTCAGTGCACTGATGGGGTTTTTTGTAAAAGTCCCTCTGGAAAAAGACTAGAACTATCACTTTCCATGGGTAAAATGACCTTGAAAAGCAGAAGCCTGCCAGGTACAGAGGAACATGCCTCCCAAAGAGCTTGCAGGAACAAATCAGCCGCAAATGAAACAGAACTGAAAGGCAGGGAGGATGATAAGGGTAGATTCATACTGAAAGGTTTGATTCTGCAAAGATATATGGACATGGTGACCTCTGTGCACTGGGGCTGGGCTCTGCAAAGCATCCTGCGGCTCCTCCAGGCATTACCTGACAGCCCAGCTGCTCAGATGCAGTTGTCATAGGGCAGGGGTGCTGTCCACAAAAATTGGATTCATTACCTGGTGTGCAGCAAGCCAGTAATTAAATACTCAAGAGAGACATTGATTATTTACTTCAGAGATGTGCAAGCCGGAGTGCCCAATGGAATTCCACAAATCAAGCACAACAACCACCTTTTACTATTTATACATGTTAGCAAACAAAGGAATTAGTGTTTATTGCACCATTCTGNAAAGGAATTAGTGTTTATTGCACCATTCTGTTATTAATTAGTATTCTGTCTTCTGTTGGTTAATGATTCTCTCGCCTCTCATGCTAATCAGTCCCCATGTTCAGTGTTTCTCTTCTTTTGGGTCAGTGGGTTTCTTGTGTCAGTGGCCCCTGAGTCAGTGGTTGCAGATCTCCCCCTGCCAGAATTTCCTTTTACCCAGTTGGAGCTGCTTTCAGCACAGTTGCTGAGTTGGGCTTATTAGTTTCTGCCTTATCTTGGAAGTTCTGCCAGTTGTTTTTGTGGCACACAAATTCTGCATTCTTTGTGCCCACTATCAGTAGGCATCTTTCTTTCCAAGCTTTGTTAACATCCCCCTAGGTCTGAGATCGTGTCCAGCCCTAAACCTTAACAAGGCAATTCTACCAACAAGTAATTTGCTTTTCTAACAGAAGGACATCACTTAGACCCTGTTAGCTGCTCTCTGTTTAATGGTTTAAATCTCCCTTCTTATTGATTCGGTTTGAAAGTATACAAAGGTCAAGGATTAAAGAACACCCTTTTTTTTTTACATATTTCACATTTTGCAACAATCCTGAAGACCAGGATGGGTGTTAGAATGTACGCATGTATGATAAAGACTGAATCACCTGATGAGGGTAAATACTCTTCTGGAAGGTGTTATTTGGGGCAGACATAATAAGATACATTCTTCAGCCCTCCCTCAGTTGATTCACACCTGTAGAATAAGCAGGATTGACATTGGTAATATTTGTTAGTTAAGAACATTGGAAAAATGTCTCTGTATTAAGCTATGTAGTTAAATCTGTAATGTTGAAAACTGACAGCTGTCTAAGGTGAGACATGACATAATCCATAGTAGTGATGCTGACGAATAATCTGTCAGAACATGTAGAAAGAGCCTAAACTCTGTGGCTTATTACTGGTTACAATAGCAATATGATGGTTGTCTTAAAATTGAATGCTTATTAAAGGCTTCTTCTCTCCCTAACTATTGGGATCTACAATTTTTAAAGCTTTGCTGTAAGACTATTTGACTAAGGTGTCTGCAGTAGCTCTGAGGAAAGCACTGGACACAGAACAGGGTGGATGTTAACATTACTGGAGTGTAGAGTTCAAATTGTTTTCCCTGTTTCTATAAGATTGAACTCTGCTGTAAGAACAGTGTAGCTTTTTGTTGTCAAGCATAAGACAAGGCATGCTGTTCAGTTAGCAGGCTGCCTATCCAGCACAAAAGAAGCAGAAGGATAACATCTGCATTTTGCTAGGACTGGGGTTCAATCTGACACCGCTGAGAATGTCTAACTAACCCTTTTTTAATTTGTTTGTTTGCACTGCAAATGGAATATTCTTGTGTTGACCCAGTTAAAATCTCTATAAATAAATGCAGGATTCCTCAAGCAGTCATCAGGATCTGGTAGACTTTAAGTTCTGTGCCAGGCTCCTCATGAAATTAATCCCCAGTTCCTTAGGAGTTTCCAGACTGTTTTCTCTCATAGCAGGGAGACTGATAGGAAGTGAACAAGCAACAGCTCTTTATCTAAATCACTGAGCTGCTGCACTGGCATGTGAGGGAATAGCCTTTGCTCAAATCAAACAAGCAGGCCAATTAAATTGGTAGATTTTCCTCTTTGGAGAAAAAAGCTGTTACTAAAGCTCTAAGTCACAAGGCTGCACTCTATAAATGAGATAAGGCCATCATCTAGTCAGTGGATTTGTGTAGCGGGTTGAATTTGGAAACCGGGGGGAAACACCAATTTAGTGTAGACGGTTTCACTTAATATTCCTTTTGTGTGAGACAAAAATTAGGAGAAAGCAAAGCAGGCACTAAACTTGCAGAATATAGAGGTTTATTAAACAGACAAGTAAGGAAAAACAAACTGCTGTGGTGTAACACATCTTTTCCATGATAACTNATTTGCCTTTCCTCTTGAGATACCACCGTGTTGCTGCTGTGAAAGCATAGGAAACCAGGTCATTTTTTAGCTGATTTCTCTCTTTGCTGGTTAAAACCCTCTCATGTAAGGCCACTTCAATTGACTTGCTGGAGCATGTAATTGCTCCCTGGTAGGTTTTGTGAAGGAAATAGTGTTATCTGATAACACAAGCTATATCATAACATTAAATGCCATGTTTAAAAAGTTAATCCTCAAGTGAAGTGATTATGTGGAAATCTCAGATCACTGAAATAACAAATATTAGCTTTGTGACACAGGCGTCACTGCTGTGGAGAAAGGCTTGAAAATAAGTACCCCAAACATCACAAACCATGAAATAAACAAAACCAATTTAAACTAATTTGTACTTTAAAAAAGAAAAAACAGACAAACAAAAACAAAAATCCAAACCAAATCAACCAACCGAAAAAAAAAGACCCAAATTTCCATAAAAATTTCCTATTTTTATGTCTGTGTTCTTTCATTTTTAGAGAAACTTCTCAAAAGGCATTGGGATTATGCCTAAAAACACTAAACATTTTTTTCTGTTAATTGCCAACTATTAAGTGTGTCACATGCTTTTTACACTGGTATTGCTACTGTTTGTAAAGAGATGAGGTGTTGCACTTTGGACAAATATACACCAAAATGTTTAAAGTTTCATTTTCTTTTACATTTGTATGCTTAGAAAGTCAGTTTCATTTCCGGATTTATTTAAGCTTTGTTCTCAAACATTAATGTGCACTTTCATTTCAGCCCAAATCCTTTTATCATCCTGCAAAGGCCTTTTGCAATTTAAGACTATTTCCACTTTTGAAAAACATTTATTCTTGCTATGCAATTGTACTTTTTTCAGTGAACACATGAATATCTTTCTAGCACTGTTTCTTTTTACTGGGAAGCCTGAAGGAGGAGAGAATGACCATAATAAGAGGCAGTAGGGACACATCTGGGCTAAGTACAGGTTTTTTGGCAGCAGTTTACTCCTGCTCCCTTTTGTCAGTTTAGCTGGTAGAGATTCTGTCTTCAGTTTCAAATCTTTTATCCATGCAGAGAAGTATGACTGTAGAAATTACCTACCTCTTACGTGAATTTATTACAAATCTTTTCCTTTGTGCTGCATTTTACTCTAGTCATTACCTGACTTGAATGTGCAAATTTTAACATGTTTTCCCTGTGTTTCTCCAGTCCTCTCCTGCAGCAGTTTTCACGCATTTAACATCACCCAGCAGTAGCTGTCTACACCCTTCAATAGGCCCATTATGACACTTAATTTACTGTGGCCAAGCCAGCTTCTCTGTGACTCATGTATTAGCCTTGGAGCTCTCTTTTTTCTGGTACCTGGCACACAGGGGAAAGGAGGTGGAAATTTTTCACTTGATGTTAAGCTGCTGGTTAGTAACTTAGCAGGTTATCGGTGTATAACAAGTCTGAGATGTATATTGACAGCTGTTTTACACAACTGATACCTTGAGAAAAATACTTCTCATGGCTGCTTTGAGAACTACCTGTATTTAGAAGAACTCTAAAGGTAAAAACAGTTATTAAATTTGTTCTACATGGGCATCATACCAAGGAGTTTTGGTTTTTTACAGCCACCTCCAACAATAGGTAACAAGAGATCATGAGAGATCAAAAGCATATCACCAAGTGCAAAACAAGATTAATGAATAATGGTGTACGACTGTCTGGGGAGGACCTTCCACTTTCTCATAAAATCCTGTAAAATTTGAACATAAATAACATGACATCAGCATCACTGACCTTCTGAGACAGAGAGTCACACTAGTGATGCTAATCTGTTATAAGGACTTCTTGTTCTTTTCATCCCTTTCCCTTTGGTCTTACATAAAGACATTTATTCTAGGCAGGTCTCAATTACCTTTAATGAGTGTCTTCATGATGTTAGTGGCAATCTTATAAGAAGTACTTGGAGAATTTAGGAGAGAAGTCTGCTTTCATAATGAACCATAGTATATTTGTGAAATATCTGTGCTGAAAACATGCTGTGGTTTATAGTGGAAATTGAAGCAGAAATCCTGCTCAGTTGTGCACATGCTGTCCCTGCAGCAGGCCGGGATATATCTGCTGAGCTCTTTGAAAGCAAAGGATTTGCTATCCCTGAAAATGGCAGACTGTCCAAGAAAATTTGTTCAGGTAATTATCAGGACCAGCTTGAAATAACATGAAAAAAGGCCTCTTCCCCAGAATTTCTTCTTCTTAAGAGCTACTGGCAGCCTCTCATGGTATTCCTTTGGGTATCTCCTGCCTCTGTCCTCCAGTGATTCTTTCCAAAAGGGCTTCTTTTGCTACACTCACTTCTACAGTTTGGAAGTGTCACCTGGGCAGAACAGGAGGATTTCCTGCTTTTGTTTGGGACTTCTGGCTTGCCAAGCATCCAGAAACGACTGAGACGCTCCTTGGGGAGGAAGGTTATTCTTCAGCACCCATTCCAAAGTCTGATTCTATGGGAGTGTTGGGGGGTTGATTTTAGTGTGTGGATTTCATAGATGATCTGGTTTTCTGCTGTACACCTGACGTACTCAGGATGTCTGACTTACCACGCAGAACCAGTGCACACACAGTACTCCCCAGATACATTAAGCCCATGAGGTGCACACTGCACTGAAGACTGCAAAAGTATTTCTGTCAAGAAAATCCATCTACCCTAGTGGGCCCTGAAGTGACCTTCCCGAGAGTCAGTGTCTCAAATGTAGTTAGATTTTCACTACTTTTCTAGGCCATATGAAATGAGAAGTCTTACCCTTAACAGAACTCAAATTCATCCTCAGTGATCCATCACACTCCCTCTTCCAGTGGGTATTCATTAATAGCAAGGGTGTTCTCTCCCCTGTCATACACCCAGCTCTGCTGCACAGTTTCTTCCATGTTGCCACACTGGAAGAAAAGTGAGGGAAGCTATTTTATTTTCTTTTCCAAGAACAGTCCTCCAGGATATAAAATAGCTTTTCTTGCCAGTATTATCAGAAATGACACCGTTTGCAAGTCAGCAAGGACATTTTTTCCAGCAGGTTGCCAATTGTTTCTAATTTGCAAGGCATCCAAAAATATTTCAACTACTGAACCCAGTTCAAATTTTTACACTCAAACCCTGTCACTTTTATAGATTCTAGAGGCAAATATCTGACAGGCTCAGGGCTGAAAACTGATGTTGCCACATCCCACTTTATTCATATTGTGCCCTTGCAGAGGGTGCCAAGGACAAGAATATCAACAACTGACTGGTGCCAACCTCTTGACACCCTCCCTTTAGATGCTTACATACATTGATAAGGCCCCCTCTCAGTCTTTTCTTCTTGAGGCTGAACAGGCTCAGCTTCCTCAGCCTTTCCTCCTTAACAGAGATGCTCCAGTCCCCTACTTATCTTTGTTGTCCTCCACTGGACCTGCTCCAGGATTTCCATGTCTCCCTTGTGCTGAGGAGCCCAGAATTGGACAGAGCACTCCTGGTGTGGCATCACCAAGGCTGAGCAGAGGGGCAGGATGACCTCCCTCAACCTGCTGGCAATGCTCTTCCTAATGCACCGCAGGAGATCTTTAGCTTTCATGGTCACCAGGACACACTGCTGGCTCAAGGACAGCTTGTTGGCCACCAGGACCCCTCCTCCTCTTCTCCATGGAGCTGCTTCCCAGCAGGTTGGCCCTCAGCCTGTGCTGGTGCAGGGAGTTATTCCTCCTCAAGTGCAGGACCCTGCAGTTGCCTTTGTTGATTCCCTCACCATTATTTCACAGACACAAGGCTAAAGATCCCCTGGCACTGTGGCACCTCTCCCACTCTGCAGTCCCATGTGTTTGACTGAGGAGGCCAGCCTGGCCAGAATGCCAGCAGGAGAGGAGCATCACAGGGATGCACAGGAACCAGGTGGGTACCATACTTGAGCTATCCCTTCCAGAAAGCATATTCCCAGCCTGCCCCTACAGTCCCTCTATGGTGGCAACTGGGCAAAGACAAAAAGAGGTTTTACGTAGATGCTGTCCCACAGAGCTTCATGGGTTGGTCTGCAATGTCATCTTCAGCTACTACAACAAGCCTGGTTAACCACAGTGAGGTCTCTGCAAAAACAAAAACAGAAAAATGCCCTGGATTCTGGAGAGGTGATTAAATTGCATGCCCTGTAAGCTCTTATTATAGTCACTTTTGATATGTGCTGTATGACATTCACCTGGCTTTCATCCCTACCTCTGTCTACTATTTGTGGTTGAAGAAAAAGTGACGTTTATTTTCAGCTAAAAGACAGCTTTGTTCCAGACCAGATGTCTCATTCACTATGCATATGTCAGCCCTGCAGGTGCTATCTCAAACTCAAGAAACAGCTAGTTTTTCAAATAACAATGCAATGTCAAGATATTACTTGGACAAAATAATAAAACACTTTCCCAGCTTCAGTCATAGCACGTTTAGCAGTTTAGTTTTTGGGGTTTTTCCCATACTGTGAGTAATATGTGCTTTCTCTTCCGCCACTATAACTGAGAACAACTCTACTGACTTCAGAGGAAGGTTTCACATCTATGCTATTAAGAGTGAAATTTTAAACTAGCACAAGGATATGCTGCATATTTGAGGGACTTGGCTGGTTTAACACTTTAATTCTTCAGGGACTGTCTTTAGATTTTCCTGTCTCTAATGTATTGAAAGAAAATCCAAGCTTTCAATGAGTCATTTAAGAATCTCAGCTTTTTGGGGAAAATTTTTACTTCAGGATTTCACATGAGCATTATGTCACTTAGATGTAAACAGCAGCAGGTGTCCTTCCATATTTAATCCAGCTGCTACATCACATAACATACCAACGGGCTTCTCCCTTTCATCCACCACAAAAGAACTGTAACATCTTCCTTCTTGCTTTTGTAACACCTATTTTGGAAACCTGTTGATTTTTTTTTTGAAGTGACAGCTCACTGTCACTTCAAATATGAGCCCTTCTCAAATATCATTTGCAAGTGATCGATTTCTGTTTCCTTCAAGTGGGTAAAATTTAGATTTTAAGATACGAAGAGTAGATTGCCCCAGTGGCTACTAATCACATACTTTTGCTTCATCTCAAGATGTGTGACTGTCATAAGAGGTAAATGATTATGGTCCAGATCTATAAAAGTCCCTAAAGAAGAACCTACGTAGAACCAGGATTTTTATGACCAGAGAGACATACCCCAAAAAGCTGCCTTATCCCACAAGGACTATGAAAATTTTTGGTGTGCCATTTAGTTATACTGAAATATATGCCAAGTGCTGAATCTGTCTTTGAAGGAAAACACCGTTCTTCATCCATGGGTGGCCAAATTCACCATCCAAGCTTCCCTCTGACAGATGGGAGCTCTGCATACTGCATCACTACTGCACCTAATATGCTTTGCTCGTGGGTAGTTGGGGACATCTTGGGCCGATTTCTGTCACAGGTCCAGAGAAAACATCATCAACCCTGCACAAGCCAACACTAGAGCTAGACCCACCAATGAGTGAGGAGAAGGACAGACGGGCTGCCACACTGCACTGTAAAAAACTTCCCTTGTGGATCTGAGGCATAGTATAAACCACAGTGCCCTTTTATAACTGTGATGCTGGCCCTGTGTTATATGGAAACTCATCTTTCATTTTAAAGAGTTGCATATGCATAATTCACCCCAGGAGACTTACTAACAGGATCCTCAGTTTTCCAGCCTCAGAGGTCAGTTGTAATAGCATGGCACCATTTTGTTTGGATGTAGCCTAAATGGTTAAAAGTGCTTATATGCTTGGAAGGGAAACAAGTTACAATGTACTCTTTGCATCAACACAATTCCACCAATGCTTGAATATGGTTTGTGTTATCTAATCAGTCATTTATTTCTTCTGGTCACCAGGAAGAGAAAGTTGTGCTGTGAGGTGACAAACACTCACCCTTTGCCTGCACTACACATGATGAGATCATAATCTTCTGAAGGTGCTTGTTCTTCCTTGCTGACTTTAAGGGATGCCTGATCTTCTATTTCTCTGCACTGACAGCAAGGGGAGCTTAAACAACAAGTTGAGAGGGGGATGGCTGCAGCATGGGAAGTTTCATCTTTCCATGTGAGCCCTGTCCTCTATGCCTCACATCAAAGCTGTGTGACTGACCACAACAGCTCCCTGAGAATGACCTGATGATATCTTACCTCTAATGCACAAGTCATTTACTGAAAGTGTTACAACACCATAGGGAAGTTTACTGTTATTTGCCCAAATGGCTTTTTTGCAGCAATTTTCAATGTTGATTCCCAGACACAGCCTTTCTGCTGCAATATCTAGCTACAAAACAAGTTATAGGAAAAAAAATCCTGAAGTTTTCTTGGTAGGGAAGGGGAATGCCAGCTGTGGAATGTGGAAATGTCCCCCACCTTGACTTTGTCTCGGTGGCCACATGGAACTGAGTCGAGGTGATGAGCACTTTTCTGTGTGTAAATCACCCTCTCTTTTGTATACTTTTGTTATTAATACTGTTGCTATTGTTGGTCATTTCTCATCCCATTGCTGTTTGCTTTCAGAAAATTGTTACCTCGACCCATAGTCTCTGCCTTTGACCCTCTCTCAGAGGGAGGTGCAGGGAATGGGAGCATCTTATTTGGAGTTTAATTCCCACCTGGTTCTAAACCACTACAGAGCCATATCCAGGCTTGCAACCATTTTAAGGCAGTTATCCTGCTCTTGCTAAAATTGCTCAAGGCAACAGTCTTCCTGTTAGCAAGAGACTGAAGAGGTGATCAAACAGTTTACAGTCAAATATAGAACAGTGCTTCAGTGCTGAAACTTTAAATAATTGGTCTTATAATTATTCTGCTTTTCCAGATCCAAAATATTTTATAAATACAGCCTTTCCAGGTCATATAAATCAGTGTCACACTTGGTGTGCTCAGTGGAGAGGAAGGAACATCTGTTCATCTGTTCAGTAGTCATCCAACCTGGCTTTTTGTCTTTAAAATAGAAAAGCGGTAGTATCATGATCAAAAACTTCATGCAGTCTGTTCATATATTGTTGCATTTACAGTTAAATTTCCCTGAAAAACAATACCACAAAACTCCAGTAATCTCTGTAAAACAATCTGCACAATTACAGTTACACTGGGCAGCAGCTGGCAATGAAGGAAATTTAGACTGCTTACCAAATGGAAAAATTCCATCACTACAACAGCAGTGGAGCTCTCTCTTTCTCATAAAAAAAAAAAAAAAAAAAAAAAAAAAAAAAAAAAAAAAAAAAAAAAAAAAAAAAAAAAAAAAAAAAAAAGCAGCAACAACAAAGCAACAGCAACAAAGCAGTCGTAACTCTTTCTATAAATAAGACACATTAGAGACAGCCTGGCCATGAGTTCTGTTTCCCTTCAGGTAGAGCCCTTTTATGGTCTGTTCACTGCAAGCAGGTATTGCCAGTGTGTAAGGCTCTGCTTAGCAAAGTGCTGCCATCCCAGGTTTTCAGTGAAATCAAGATGGAGCTCAGGGATCAGTGTGGCTTCAAGCTCCACTGTTAACTTTACTTGCTGAGGAGAAGAGCCAAAATATGTTTCATTCTTCAGTAGCCAAAAAGAATGGAAGAATATCTGACAGACTGTGCGTTCATGGTCAACGGGAGAAGCTGCAGCAGGATAAATTGCAAACATTTCCATTCAAAGACAGGACATGACAACAGCACAATGTGGAAATGCAGGTGGAGTCCAGCTGGGCTGATGTATATAGCAGTGGCATCAAAAATCAGCACCATTCAAATCGTTCTGACACGAGTGAGGTGATAAGAGGCAAAGTGAAGTATTAAGGTAACGATACTTTATCTTTTTACTTAAAAGATCAAATATAAGAGTCAGCCTCTTAATTTGTACACAGTGTAAAGTCAAGCTACAGATCTTTGTCTTCTCAATCTCATTCTTCTGCTGTTGTTCTTGATTATCGAAGGGGTTCATGAGCAGGCTTTAGCTAAGTTTGCGCTCTTTGAAAACTGTTCATTAGCTGTGTTTGTCCCTCACTGGGAATTCCCGAAGCATGGCGAAAATGTCTCTGCTAAATCTCTCTGCTAAACTTCAAAGGTATTAAAGGTAATCCAGTCAGCCCAAACACCACTTTTTTTCCAAATAATTAAACAATTCCTCATCACTTTTGTTGCTATATAATTTATGGCAAAACTGCAGACTGACTCTGATTGCAAGGATGGCTCAGGAAGTGTACATTTGCTAGCAGTTATTGCTTTACCTGGCATTCACCTTACCTGTGCCTGCTGCTCTTTAAAAGGGTGCAGACTTCCTGTAGAGCCTTTGGAAGAAAGGGCATCAACCAGTTCTGGCATAAAACTGTACATAGCCTAAGCATTTATGATGAAAGAAATCTCTAAAATCTCAGGCCACTAGAATTCCTGGGCAGTTCTGTCATTCAAGTACCAAATATGAGGTATCCTATGGATGGTCTTGCTTCTCAGACTCAGGAAAAAAGATCAGATCTTTGTAATCTCTGGCTTTGTCTATACCACTGAGTAAAATAGTCCAGGAACCATGGACTCTAACTAGCAGAACACACCTTGCAATCGATGTATGACTTACCCCCTTGCTTGCGCTTATTTTTTAGGAACAGTCCATGCCATACACTGTGATCCAGGACCACTCCTTTGGGAAAAGGTAGCTTCAGAGATCTTCAGAACTCTGTGGGAAGGGAACCGAATATCTGTGGATGCTGCAGATCATGTCTCTGGTCAATGCCAGACAGAGCCTGTGGGTCTGTCTGTCTCAGGGGCTGACTTACAGAGTTATCTCTACGCAACTGGCCTGGGGGTAGAGCCAGCAGCCCATTGCACAAACAGATTTCACTTGCCGGACAGCTGAGCTGGCACCAGGTTGCAAGACCTGAAAGATCAGAAAAGCAGTACTACTGTTCCAAAAGCAGTAGCTAGAGACAACTTCTTTTGAAAGGCAAAGGATCCCACCTCCCTTAAAAACATTATCCTGGAGCTGGAAAGATATGTGCTCTATTGATTTAAGGTTGCCAGGGACTGGCACAGCCCCTACTTAGTGTTCAGACCCCTGCTCTCAGCCACATACTCCTATCACCCACCAAAGTGTCCAAGACAGCTCCCCACACTTCTTCAGGGCCATGGAGTGGCCACACAAATGTATCAAATCTAGAGTTCATCTTCTGAGATGGAAATTACCCACTGTGGTAGCTGAACCCTGCTCTTCGGAGTACCCACCCACACGCAGTGATACTGCATTGTCAGCCCCAGCCCGTGCTGGAGCCATTTCAAAAAGGTCATTATGTCCATTTGGCCAGTGAAGTGCTGCCATCATATATTTTCTGGCGTGAAACAAGCATTTGGAGCATGCTCTAATAACGGAATAACAATCCGTCTTGAGAAAATTCCACTGCTAACGTTTCTGTATGCCTAATTTAAGTTGCTGAACCCATATATAGCCAGTAAAATGAAATGGCCTGATTTTCAGAGATGCTCAGCTTTTCCACATAAGTGCCTTTGCAAGACAGATGATTTACTAGGCTGTGCTGTTAAGCTTGTTAGCTGCTGGCTCTGAAGTTCCAAAGGCTAATCTAAACTGACAGAAATAGGCGTTTTGCAGAGGGACCATCATAGTGGAGAAATATTTTATAGGACTACACACTGAATCTATATATAGAGACTGGGCTATCAGCCAGGGTGTGCAGTCCAATAAGTTGTTCCTACCAGAAACAATTGATAAGGACATTGATTAAAGATTTGACAAAGAAGTAATGTATTTTTTATGTGCAATCCCATTTATTCTCAACAGCAATGACAAAAACGCAAGGACTCATGTTTCCTTCACGACATTGATGTAGCACAGAAGCTTGTAGACCTGTGGTCCTCGTTGCAGTAGCCCATTCAGTAAAACACCTCCCTGCAGCTGGAGAGGAGGAACTGCTCCTCTCCCTCCATCAAGACTACATCTGCTTTGGAGTCCCTTATCTGGAATCAAACAATGCAATAAAGTTTCTGTTTCCTTGGCACCAAGCCCCTTTTTTTGCTTGCCTGAAAGCCTCAAGTCTCTCTCTCTTTTTTTAATATCGTGTAACATATACTCTCTTGTCTTTTGTCTTTCCTTGACAGTTGCCCTGCTTCTTTCTCACATAATCAAATATGCCCTAGTATGTACCTATTTTCTGGAGGATGATTCTTGCTACTCTTATATCCCCTCGAAGTATAGTTACTTGTCTGAGATGAGCAGTGGGTGTTCTAGCCTCGCCTGCGTGTCCATAGAAATCTTAAGAAGGGATCCCACAGGCTTTGCCGTGCCTTGGATAAAGACCTCTCACCAGATCCTTCCTTTGTGTGACATGTCCTCCCTCCCACGGACTTCACAGACAACCATCTAAATATTCACTGACAGATGCAAAATTGATTCAGGACCCAAAGTCAGAGAAAAAAAAATGCAGTGAGGCAAGAAATGGGGGAAAAAAATAATTACAAAATTCCAGTTTTGACCTCTAAATCAGAGGGAAAGGAAGCAAAAATTAGGGTTCTAGTAGGGCATTTATTTCTTCTTAATGACTAGGTGCAGACACTGATGTTCACTTTGCGACAACGAAAGTTTAGCAAAATTGCAAATGGATAAGTAACTATTCATTACTGTACTTGCATGCTCTTCAAAATTTTAATTATTCCAGTGAGTAGAGAAAATATAGTTTATTCTTCTCACGAGACAGAAAATGAGCAAAAGACAGACAGCAAGGTCTGTTCTTTTAATTCATTAATCTAGTAATCTATATTCCACATTTTTGCAAATCAAATTTATCCTGCATAGTAAATGAAGCTTGGCAAGCCTTCACTTGAGTATATGTGATTTTGCTAATCTCCTTTTCAGACATTCTTGATCACTCCACTTTTTTGCAAACATCAAAGCAAAGATCACAGTAGTTGTCTTTTTTATTTTGCTAGGAGGGAACTGAAATATCCCATGAGTGCCTTCTGTGAAATAAAGATGCTGATTTGACAGATCTTAAGATGCTGTAGTCACTGGAAATCAGGGGATTCACACAGAATCTGTATTGCAGATCTCTCCCAAACCTCACTTTTGGTTATATAATAATTGTAAGCAATCCATACTGATCCTTTATTAATTTGGTCTTTTTTATGGTTTTTTTGCCTCCTTCAAGCTCCTCTACAAACTATGTTATCAATCACTTTTATTTATGTTACCAGACTTCTATATTTTCTAGTAATGCAAAAGTAAATGTTGCATGCATCCCATAGTGGTACATATCAAATAGCTCTTTCATACAATTTCTTTAGGCAGTTTTAATTTTGCAAAAACAAAGTTATTTTTTAAAAACACCTAAATTCTTGCAGAGTTATTAAAACAGATTGATTCAATTAGCTTCCATGCTGAAAGGGTCCAGGAAATTTTTTTTTCAGAAGCAGGCAAAGACAAGAATTTTATATTTCAACCAGGGTACAAATTTGACGTTCTTCTCATTTCTAGAGCACTCCATACAGGATCTGAACTTGGATTCTTGTCATCATACACAATTTAAGTGATTAAATGCTTAGTACATCTAACATATTGTGGACATTTTATATAAGCTATATGGCCAAGCTATAGTAGTACATTAAGTAAAAGAAACAAATTGCAAAATTCAAGATCCATGCACTGACTCATAGCTAAAGGTATTTTCTGACATAACAACTTTGCACTAGGAAAAGTATCGATCTTCCTCTTTGTTCTTACCAATCTTTCCTATATGAAACTATGGTATTATTTTTATATATAATTATTTGTATGCAGAAGTGTTAATGCTATTTGTATATTTTATCTCCTGGTCCACATTCAGCTTCTTGCCAAATGTCCAATCATACGTATGTAGGTTAAAAGGCTTAAATGGACTGACTTCTATTCAGACTGCACAGCCAGTGGGCCAAGGCAACAAACTGATGTAAGTAGGTACAGAATAATTCATATTGTAGCATACTTTGGTTATTCTGCCTAAATAATTCATCAGCATTCAGTCCAGTAGGGAACTTCTTGCCCATGAAAAAGACATGATGCTTGCCCTGTGAAATAATGGGACTCCACAGCAGCAGAATCTTCCTGTAGGTAAAACTGGATAAAAAAATAGGCTAGTTTAGATTTAAAAGATTAAACAAGGATAGGAAGAATGAGAGAAAAGATTAAAAAATGAAAAAAGGAGACCATAGGAACTAGAGGAAGGCAGGTACCTAAGGTGATGGTCAAAATAAGTCTCATTTGATGTATTCTGCCAAATAATAACTTAAAGTTGGCAGAATATTTCAAAACTTAAAGAGATTAACATCCTAAAGGTCCTCCTACCTTTTCTATCCTCTTGTCTGTTATTGCCCTCTTTTCATTGACATCTTCTTCTCTTTCTTTCCCCATCATACTCAGCTTGAAGCATGTCCCATTTTAACTTCTGCTCATCAAATACAGTAAAGGCACAAATATGCATTTTATTAGTCCTATTTGTGTGAGGATACTTCCCTGATTTGAGTGTGATTTCCTCGTGGAAACAACTATACGGTATAAATCCATGCAAGGAAGAGTTAGCATTAGTGATGTTGGTATATGTGGTTTTAAATAAGCATGCCAGTCTTTACGTGGAGAGAATTATTGTGAGGAAACCTATTGATTTAAATGGTATTGCTTATGTGAATAAGCTGCTAGGTTGGGCAATCTGTTGTGCAAAATGCACCCTTGTCCTCTTGACTATAAAGAGAACACTGACTGTGAGCCATAGGGTCATCATAATCACGAATACAAAACCCTAATGTTAGAAAGAACTCGTGCACACCAAGTTTGGGAATATAAAGTATCTTATATAAGTGTCCATATCTTATATGGGCACTTAACTCACAGGCTTTCCATCCTGTTTTTATTAAGCATCTGGTGTTCTGATTTGTCAGAGAAGATCATTCCAAGAAGGATGTAAAATCATGCTACCATTTGTTCATATAATGTTTGTCTTTCTCATTTTCAAACCCTAGGATCATTATTTATAGATAAAGGAAATCTGGATTATCACACAAGAATGAGAGATTTCTTCATTTGTTCACAATTTATTCTCATCCCGCTGCTAGTTTTGGCAGTTCAACCATTAGAGATGCCGTCAGACAATAAAAACTCACAGCATGATTCCTATCTGTGAGTTTTACTCTGGTTTTGCAATCTAGGCAGCAATATTCTCTTGTTAAGTAGGGGCAAAATTCTATGTACCATGTAAACATGTTTTTAGGTCAGCTATGTGCATTATCTACTGTTGAAACAAATATAAGCCATACCTAACCAATGGCAGAATCTGGCATTTTATCTCAAAATAGTTTATGCTCACTCAGCTTCAGAACCATGTTTGGATATGAGATAAGAACCAAAACAAAATCCACTTTTAAAAGATTAAGTGTGTAATAACCCATACATATTTTATCGTTGTAGTCATAGTTACGCTCCAAAGCCAAATGAAAATTAACTGCGTTAACTGACAGCTGACTAGAAGCTGACATAGTTATCAGTCAGTTATCACTCAGTTATCACTTAGCTATCAGTCAGCCAGTCATGGTGTCTGCACAGAGGCAACCCTGCACTATTGTCTTGTTGATCAATCTGCTATTCCAGTTCCTTTTCTGGCAAAGAATTTATAGGGAAATTTTGACAGGCAGTTTGACAACTCAAGTAAAACCAGGTTATTCTTATTTTACACCTCTAAAAAAAGAATATCCCATGGTTTTGATTTTGGCCCCTGGTCAATTTTTTAAGGGATGGTGTGTAGTGTGTAGGCAGTTTTCCCAACTTCCTTGCTGTGATATTAATCCCCTTTGTTTCCCCTTTTGCAGTCATTAAATGATTCCTGGTACTATCCATCCTGATAGGTACAAGACAATTCTGGAATGTCTGATTCATCCCAGTGAACTGAGGGATAGTGATGCACAACCTTATTTCAAGCACTGGTACCATAAGACCTTGAATTTAGATGCAGCCCATTATAATGAAAAGGTCACAGAATCAGCTGAGTTGGAAGAGACCCACAAGGATCATCAAATGCAACTCCTGGCATCCCTGCCCAGGATCATCCCCAAGAGTCACACCATGTGCCCAAGAGCACTGTCCAAATTCATCTGGAACTCTGTCAGGCTTGGTGCTGTGACCACTTCCCTGGGGAGCCTGTTCCAGTGCCCAACCACCCTCTGGGTCAAAAACCTTTTCCTGACATCCAACCTAAACCTCCCCTGACACAACTTCAGGCCATTCCTTCAGGTTCTGTCACTGGTCACCACAGAGAAGAGATCAGTGCCTGCCCGTCCTCTTCCCCTCACAAGGAAGCTGTAACTGCGATGAGGTCTCCCCTCAGTCTCCTCTTCTCCAGGCTGAACAGAGCTTTTAGATGCTAAATGCAGAAGTACAACTTCTCTTGACTTTTTACATGTACTTCAAAATGTTTTAGAAATGCAGAATGCACACGCAGGCTTACAACATGCATTAAAGTTTCACACACAGTGTTTCCCAGGGGAAATAGCTAACATTTTTGTTGGGACTTCTACTGAGAAAGGCACTCCACAATGATGAACTTAAATGGCACAGAAAAATCCAGGTTTGGTATTAGGGCAAATTTTTCAATGGCAGGAATAATGAAGCTCTAGGGGGATTGCCCAAGGACATTATTGAATATCCATCCCCAGAAATCTTTGAAAAACAGAAAAACTGCAGTTATAGGTGATCCTGTCTAGGAGTAGCCAGCTGAATTTCATGAATACTTGAGGTCACCTCCAGCTTTATTTCTGTATGCTACTCTTTTCCATAACTTACTATGAGAAATATCAGCAGAGCAAGCCCCTTCAGCATGGTGGAAGTGTGTATTGCATCTGACAACGTGCTGTGTGTGGAGTCAGGAAATCCACTGCAGCAGTGGTTCAGATGATCCACGGGCATCTCAAGCAGCCACGCAGGAGTTACACGCCATGTCAACCAGGGTGCATTGCCCCTATTAGTGAATCATCACCCTGATAAGCATGAGGCACAAGCCAGAAGGACAGACAAAATTAGAGTTTAAAGCAGAATAATTATGTGACACTCTTCCCTTTCTCAGTATCAAAAGAGGGAAAAAAGGCTGCCAATAGATTTTGTAAGAAAGCCACTGACATGATAGCAGCAAACACACTCTTATTCTGCTCGTTCTGCACAGATCCAGACTTTGGCTTTTTCCATCAGTTTCTGGCAGGCTTTCTTCCAGTGTGGATTAGAAAATTGAAGAGGAACAGCAGGGTCGGAGACATCTATTAGGACTGAAGAGCAGTGACGATATTTTTCAGAGGAAGTGTGAGAAATGCTTCATAGGAATGAGCAGAAAGCCTGCACCATCCTGTAAGTTCTTCAAAGCAGTGTCCATAAAGTGCTTACTGCATAACTTTTCTTTTACAATTAAATATAAGGATGATGATGGCAAGGAAATCCTTAATTTTAGCACCATTAGATAAAATGCAGGTGACAAGTGATCACTGTCAGGTTGAGAGTATTTAGTCTACTTTACAAATTGAAACACGATGCATAATCCCTCCTGATGTTGTATTTGTATCCTGAACAGATGGATTTCCTTGTCATCCTGACTGGTTGTCTCAGCAAGGAGGCCAAAATTTGAGAAAACCCAGAAGAATTAAACACCAGGACAAATGAGTATCACTGGGGGAGGTTTGTCATTTCCCTTCAAATTATAATATAATAAAAAAAATCATCCCCTTACTGCTGCAAAAGGAGAGAGAGAAGAAGAAATATTAGGAAATTTACATTGCCAAGACAAAGATTTTAAGAAACCCCATAATGCAGGGCCAAAGACTTACATCTTAAAGCCAAAGATGTTTTATATGAATATAGTATCTAATGTCTGAATGCTAAAGTCTGGTTTAAATACAGTATTTAATTTATGGCAGCTACAGATGGGAATTTTCTGTTTCTTTTTCAAGACAGGATTTCTGATCTGTCCAGTGACTGATCCCAAGATAAAGGACTGGATAGTCAAAGGATGATGAGAGTTGTATTTCATGAAAACTGAAGGAATTTCTCAATGATAGCAGAATGCATCTTCAGTGACCAAGACAGCAGCAGTACAGCTCTCCCATGAAAGACTCATTAATCCATGACCAGCCACAGAATGTGGCTTCTTCTCTGACTCCTCACTCTAATTGCCTTGCTGTTGGTACCAGTTATTGAACTTATAAAATGTATCTTAATAAAATGGAAGAAACACACGTTTCAGTGTCCTATATTCACTTCCAGTGAAGTCATCAAATTCAGCACCCTCATTAACTCTGCAGTATCTGAGCCTTAGTGAATAAGCCAAGTTCACTCAGTCCTCTGCAAATGCAGCTGGTTACAGTACTTCAACACTACAAAGAAAGTGAAAAAAAGAGGTTGATCAATAATTACTACTCCTACAGTGTGACAGCCATGAATTATTTTAGTCAAAGTATATTGTCCACAACTTAAACATTTATTTTTGCTGCATTCCTTTTGAAGCATCTAGAAGTTGTGCTGTTGAACAGAGTAGTTTTCTTATTTTAGTCTGAACAAATTGCAAGAGTGAAAAAAAAAGCCAAGGAAGAATAATATATTATTTCTCATAGACTAACTGGTTTAATTTCCCAGTTGGCGAAATAAGAAATAAAGGGGTGTGGTTTGGTTTTTAAGATTAAAATATTCTGTATGAACACGTGCACATTTGCCACTGTGATATTGACATACTCACCTATACGTGGAAAATGAATAGAGATATATAACCTTCACTAGAGTTTGTGTAAATCTAAATAAGTGGGCATAATCCAGCGTCAGATGATGACATGACAGGGTGCAGTTGCAAGTAAAAACATAAAGTAAAATATGGAAGGAGACAGAAATCTGACCTAATAGAGTAAAATCTGCTTTACATCTTGAACATGTTTTCTGCTATAATTTTGTGGCAGCCGGTTGGCCAGTGGTGCAAGGAACAAAAATATTTTCCTGGTGAGACAGTCCTTTGTATCAGAGATCCTTCCCAGATTAGAGCGAACAGAAAAGGCTTCCCCCAGCATGCACTGCTCTGTTATGTTAATCTACCCCAGTTCTGCTTCCCTGGTTGCCCCGTGGCCCCTCCACTCCCTTGCTACCTTATATATTCCATGCCATAGAAAGTTCTCCACTCCAGGTTCCCCCCATTGGCCCTTGTCCCTCGCCACTCCCCCAGAGCTCCCCTATTGGTCCCTGGTGCTTGCCCCGCTCCTGTACTTAAACCTGGACCCTGCCTTGTTTCTTGTCTTTGCCTCTGGACTCTTTCTCCTTGCGGATGCAATAAACCTCTGTCCGTGGAACTCCACACAAAGATCCTCCCTGTCTCTTTGCCGCCGGCCCATACTACTGAAGCTATCCATGCGTTTGTGCATGCACGCATGTGAGTGCGTGTGGCTGATCCTGCTGAGCGGCTTCACTAAGGAGATGCTCTTGGAAGATCGCAGCATCTCGCGGTCTGGCACAGAGCCTGTGGAGCTCAAGTTAGCAATATAATTTCTGCATAATGTTCTTGTAATCTATATGGATGCAAACTTCATCAGCATACATCTACGTATTCTTACAGAATACTCTGTTTTTTTCGGGTAGAGTTTACACCACAGCTGTCTGTTACCTTTTCTTTTTCAATAAGTTCAGTATTTATACCACAAACATCCCAACTTTCCTCTCAAAAGAATTTTCCACATTGGACCAAATTTTTATGTCCCTCCAAATAATAAACAAGCAAATTAAAGTCATCTTTAACACCCTCTTTCTATGGTTTCTCCAATTTCTTCCCCTTATTTAAATCTGCCTCAAACATTCTCTCCCTCTGGCTTGAGGCCGAGCCTGTGCTCCAGGTCTGTGACAGTGTGACAGGGGAGGTGATGCCTTTCTCTGCAGAAGCTCTGCACTGGCCATTCTGCTGACTCAGGGGAGATTTCTGCATGGCTAGGTTGCAAGTACTGAAACTCAATATTAAGCAACTATATATCACTATATATTAAGCAAGTATATATCACTTCATAGCAACAGTTTAATAAGTGTTTTAGCAATAGGCTACTAAATCCAAGTTGTAATAAAAGGAGAGAGACCAGAGGACTCTATGATATATAGAAATATATATTCTATATAATATATATAAAACTATAATATATGGAAGTTGTCTTTACTTTTCCTATTTTATTTTATGCTCGGTCATTCATTAATCTGCTGCAATAATGTATTGAAC
>VZRS01011596.1:106300-149430 GCA_013398055.1 Ifrita kowaldi | reverse complement strand
AACCCAAATGATTCTGTGATTCAGTGAAAGAAAGCCAAGCACAGGCTGCACTCAGAACCACATGAAAATGTCACACGTGAGCTAAGGCTTGTTTGTTCATAAATCCCAGGTAATATTTGCAGCCAGGAATACCCAGGCTCAGATTCTCTTTTCGGAAAAGCAGGAAGATTGACAAAACCCTTCTTGACCATGTCACATTCCCCTGGTGTTTAATTGCTGGTGACAATGTCCTTAATGTGCCCAAGGCCAGCCTCCAGGCTGCAGTGCGATGCTGAGCTCTGCAGGAGGGCTGGTGGCCCTCAATTTACGTACAGAAAGGTGAATTCTTATGTATTACAGCATTTCAGAGGGCGTGGAACAGGGCAGGCATTAGTTTGTTACTGTGGTGGTCTTTGAGTGCCTTTAACTGGACAGGATTAAATGACCTCGTCATGTGCCACTGCAAAAACACACAAAGCACGTTCTTTAGTTCTCTTGCCCATTTCCAGGCACTGCACTTCCACATGCTGGGAAAGCTCACATATCCCAATGAATCACATGCCTTTTCTTGTCTAATCACCAGATCCCTGACCTGGCACAGCAGTAACAATTCAGTTAAACTATTTGTAACCGTGGAGCAGTGTCTGTAAATCAGCCTCTCTCTGCTGACTCTGCTGCAGCCGCATGGATTTACTTCAGGTCTGGACCTGCTGTGTTCATTTTTTAAACGGAACCTTTTTCTTTATTGATGTGACGTCTGTGAAGGTCACAGATGTATCTGTGTGATGCCATATGAAAGGAGACAGTACTGGGAGATATTGTTCAGCAAAATCCCCGACAGTTCATTCCAGCTGATGCAGAGAAATTCCCAGAGCTGCTACACACTGCTATGCTCCATCATTGGGAGGCATCAGCTGTAAATCCGTGAGTCCAGCCTTGGTGTAGCGTTCATTCACCCCTGGATAAATCTGCTGAAATGGCCACAAAAGTGCAGGTTTGGTCCAAACTGTGGTCCTGCCTTCTCGTGTGTTATAAACAAGTTATTGTTCAAACAAGTTCTAGCTTTTTGATACAGTTAATTGGGTTCTGTGGTCGGTGGGGTGAAGTTAAGGAGTGTGTTAATTGTGGGAGCTGGGGCGGTGGGTGCTGTGTGCATTAATAACTCTGTTAAAGCTGCGGGCAGTGCCCCGGGTGTGACACAGCCACGGGAGCTGGGGCGGTGGGTGCTGTGTGCATTAATTACCCTGTTAGAGCTGCGGGCAGTGCCCCGGGTGTGACACAGCCACGGCAGCACCGAGTGCTGACACGGGAGCTGGGGCGGTCGGTGCTGTGTGCATTAATGACTCTGTTAGAGCTGCGGGCAGTGCCCCGGGTGTGACACAGCCACGGCAGCACCGAGCGCCGAACGCACCGCCACACGAACACGGAGCTTCTGGAGTGTTCCACAGCCCCAATAACGTCACCAGGACAGAGCCGATTGGCCGTGGCACGAGCCAATCGGGAGCGACCCTCGGGAAATGATTGGTCAGAAATGCCTCTTCAAACGGACCAATGGCGGTGCGAGAAACGGACCAATGGCGTGAAGGATCCAGAGCGCACCAATGGCGTGAAGGATCCAGAGCGCACCAATGGCGACGCGAGAAACGGACCAATGGCGTGAAGGATCCAAAACGCACCAATGGCGTGAAGGATCCAGAGCGCACCAATGGCGATGAGAGAAACGGACCAATGGCGTGAAGGATCCAGAGCGCACCAATGAGCGTTAAGGACTGACTATAAAAACAGCGTCGGGGTGCATCTGGCTGTTCTTGCACTGGTGGGTGGGAGTGTGGAGTGTGATGTTGTCTGGGTTCTGTGTTGTGTGGGTGCTGCCTTGCTTTAGGGTCACGAGTTTGGTTTGGTTCCTGTTCTTAGTTGCCAGTCAATAAAGGGGCGTTCTGTTTTGCAGTGAAGGGTGAGTGGTGTTGATTGGCATGCCTGCATTACCCTTCCTGTCCTTGTGGTTTGGTTATAGAGCTGTTGAGAGCCTGTAGATGGGTTTTTCATACTTCAGCAGTACTAGGGCTCTATAAATCCAGCGAAAACAGAGATGGGGCTAATGTTCAGAATATGGAAATGGCATTTTCCTGACACCCATGAAGGTACTTGCGGTCTGGAGAGCTCTGGGTGAAGCGAGGCCCCCCGAGCTCGCTGCTCCGAGGGGTGCGGCACAGGAGCCCTGGACGGTGATGTCCCAATGCAGGCCGGGCTGGGAGCACAGCCGGCCCCATAGCCAGCCTCGTGGGCAGCCCCACAGTGCAGCTGCAGCCCCGCGGCACCGACCCCGGGCAATGCCGAGGGACAGCCCCTGGCTGTGGCTGTGGCTGGGCAGGCAGCACCTCTGGAGCTGCAGGGGAAATGCAGGGAGCAGCCCCCCGGGAGATGGCATTTCCTGCCGGTGCCTGGGGTCACAGAGCCACTGAGGCTGGAAAAGGAGTCTGGTCTGTGCCTGATCCCCACCTTGTCCCCAGCCCAGAGCTCTGAGTGCCACCTCCAGCCCTTCCTGGGACACCTCCAGGGATGGGCACTCCAAACCTCCCTGGGCAGTTCCAAGGCCTGAGCACCCTTTCCATGGGGAAATTCCCGCTGATGTCCACCCTGAGCCTCCCCTGGCCCAGCCTGAGGCCGTTCCCTCTCCTCCTGTCCCTGTTCCCTGGGAGCCCCAGGGACTCCCCACGTGGTCGCCCCAGGCTGGACAGGGCTTGGGGCAGTGGGAGGTGTCCCTGCCCATGGCAGGGGTGGCACTGGATGGGCTTTAACCATTCCCTGGTTCTGTGATCACTGAAAATGCCAGGTGAGGAAATGAAAGCAGAGTTTATTCCTGTGGCAGAGCTCAGCTCCTGCTGCAGACTCAGCCCAGCAATACCTTGACCACCACTACAGCAAACCTACAAAAGAATTTATTCAATACATCCTGCCTCATTTTCTTGTCACAATTTGCCAGTATTCACTACTCAGTTCATCACAAAGTAATTTTGGCAGACAATTCTTGATCTGAAGTTCATTTGTAGTTCATCTTCAGAATTAATTTCTTTTTGTTGGACACATTAATGGCATATTACTGGTAATGCTTCTAATGAGGCTTCCAGCATGAACACTCACATCTGCAATCCAAAATAGGGTTTATGAAAATATTCCCCACTAGGTTAGAATTGATTTACAAAAAAATGCCCAAGTAAATTGCTAAATATCCATGAGAACTGGGTATAAAATACCCCTGAGCAAATGTGAAAACAACCAAAGATTTTGGGGATCCACTTCTGGCTCTTTGTGTGTGTTTCCCTTTCTCCCTCTGTGGCTCTGTGGTGCCATTCCTGTGTCCAGCACCTGCTGCAGCTCCTGCCCAGCCTGCAGAGATCCCTCTGCACAAACCCATTTCTCGGGTGCAGCTGCTGAGGGCTCCTCCACCCTCTATTTCCCAAGAACATTCTAGGCTACAGATTATCTCTTAGCAGACTCACTTTTAAATGCTTTTAAACTTTATCTCCAATTTCTCATTAAAACTTGCCTGCATTGATGTTTTAAGCAGTTCTGTCGGAGACGGTGCCCTCTTTGTGTTAAACACAGTGAGTTAATGAGCAGCTCTGCTTCTGTATTGAACCTTCTTCATTTTTTTGGTTCAAAAGCAGAATCGATAATCCCTGATCAAGAACATGGAGATGTCACACAAAAACATTTCTCACACCTCTGTTGAGAACAGATGTGTTCAGTGCTTCTGTGGGGATGCCAGGAACAGAGTCAGGATTGGTTTTGTCAGGGCCTTGGCCAGATTTCTCCAAACTCCGTGTCCATCAGCAAAAAAAGGACCTTATTTAATGGATATAACCTGTACCAGCGTCTCTGTGGGTGAAATCCCTGCCCCTGCAGACAAAGGCAGAGCTCTCACTGACCCCTGAGCGAGCAGGTGTGGTGTGAGGGGGGTTCTTGGTGGCACCTCCGCGCCCGGGAAGGCGGCTCTGTGCCAGCAGCAGCGTTCCGCGGTGGGTTTGGCTCCTGCAGGGGCTCCGGGCTCACCGCAGCCCCGGCAGAGCTGGGCGATCCCGCCCGGCTGCAGAGCGAAGCCCCGCAGGAACCTCGCTGCCCTTGCCGGGTTCCTCAGCACCGACAGCCCGGCTCACCCCCGGCCTCTGCACGGCCCCTGCAGCCGGCAGGGAATCCCACCCGGCTCATCCTGTGTCCCGGCAGAAGCCTGCCTGGAAATGTGGTGCTCCCTTCCCTGGCCAGCAGGGAATTTGCTCCAGCAAAAATAAAATCAGCTGAGTGAGTTTCTCTCTAATCCTCACTTATTCTTTGAAACAGCCAGGGCTCGAAGGGATTTGCAGCAAGTTTCTGAGGATGAAATAACAGGTGATTAACATTCATGCCAGGGCTGCTCGTCGTGCATCCTTAATTTCAGTTACACAGAACAATGGCCCGATGAAAGGGAGGTGCTGGGATCGCAGGCGAGCAGGAAGCGTGGCTGGAGGGCCTGGAAATGCTTCCCGCCAGTTCTGTGTGAGGCAGAAGAGCTTCCAGGAGATCTGCCAGCATCTGTGGGACATGAATTGCAATGGAAATAAGCCCAGGTCAAGGAGAAGTGGCAGCTCTGTGGGGAGGATAAGGCTTGGCGCTGCCGTGTCACGCCAGAGGTGTCAGAACAAATTCATTTGCTGGCGGAGAACCTGTGTGGGCTCGTATTGCCGTAATTTTTGAAAGAATCAAAGAGTATGGAGAATGGAAAGCTGCCCAGGCTCGCAGCAGAGCGGCCTGGGAGTGCCAGGGCGGGTGACAGCGCTGGCAGATGGCAGAGGCAGCGCCGGTGCCCCGCGGGCAGGGACAGCCCCAGCCTGGGGCTGGTGCCCTACACCTGCCCTTTCCCTGTCCTTGGGAAAGCACTCGGGGCCACGCTGGTGCCCCAGCAGCGCTCAGAGAGCATCTGCCAGGCAGCCAGAGCTTCCCGCAGTGACCCTCAGTGTCCCACAGCACGGCTCATCCTCCAAAGAGCTTTTATTAATGATTTAAACCTGGCCTTACCCTGCCGTATCTCCTTAGTTAAAATGAGCGATGACAGATCAATTGGAATGTTGGTTGAGGAACTATGGGAAGGTTTGGCTTTGAAAAGGGAAGATCTGACCATCCAACACCAGAGTAGGGAGCCCTTGCCGTAGACAGCAATGAAAACCCAGAAATCAGCTCAATCTGTCAGCTGGCAATGTCAGTACATGACCATACATAATTAATTTCACAGGTTTATATCGTTATTTTGCACATTTTGTAGCATAAGCCTTTTCTATAATTAGGTATAAAGACGGTTTGCTGTAAAGGAAGCAGCAAAATAAATCAAGGGTCTTGATAAAAGTCAGCAACTCATGGTTATCCATGATTAATTACAAGCTACTTTTAAATTAAAAAAAAAAAAGAAAAAAGAATGAGAATGAACCCCAAAGAATCTGTTTGTGTTATGGAGATCAAAAGTGTAACTGTTTTATTTAACACAGTACATTTTAACAGGGATGCAGAGAAATCTCTGTAGTTTTTAAAAAAGAGTTGTCTCTGGAATTAAAAGTTAATTTTGTATTTTTTAATGAAAAATAAATTATTTGGAAGGAAAAGCTTCTCAGCGCAGCGGCCCGTCCGAAGTACACCTGAAACCTGTCCATCAGGAGGGAAATCTTCTGCTTCTCCATCGGTTCGCTCTGATGTGATGGGAAAAGCTGTCCAAGTGCAGATCCTGCAGGCTCCCGGACGATTCCTGCCCGCTGCAGCTCCCAGTGATGTGACTCGTGGTGACAGGCACGAGCAGAGATGGAGCACGAGGCGTCTGCTGGGAGATGTAAAAGGAAGCTGCTCTTCCGCCACTTAACATCTGTAAATGTTAAATGGGCTTTACAAATATTTTCCTAGTTGCTGAACAAATTTAGGGCTTGAAACATTTAAGGGAAGGAAGGAAGGATGGGATGAAGGGAGGATGATACTGATGCTGGGAACTTTTTTCTATGTTTCTTTGAAAAGCAAAGACATTTACTTCAAGGTTTTTATTTGCCACATGGAAAGGTAATGTGGCATCAGCCATTCTGGGATTTGTGGCTTTTTTGCCCTTTCACTGCAAATTAATAATATGGTTGTTTACATCTTTGTGTCACTTTATTTTTATTTATCAATTTCTGTATTCTTGACATGGGATTTTGCAGGTCAGGAAGAGAAGTGGCCAATAGTACCCTCGGTGAACAGAACTGCCCTCCCTGCACAGCAGAGGAAGAGTTCCTGTCACTGTCCAGCAGGTCCTGTCACTCCATGTCCTTGGCAAAGTCCCTCTCCAGCTCTCAAAGGCTCCTGGTCCATCCCACGCCCTTCACAGGGATATGATGTTCTCACCTAAATCAGCACTGGAAGTTTTCCTGGTGTAAATCCCTTTTCTTCCAGGGCACATGAATCCCCCTGGGATGCTGCAACCTGGAACATCCCATGTCCTTGGGGAAGTGTACAGGTGTGAAAGCAGGGATAGAGGCAGGCAGTGCTGTCCCCAAAGCTCTGACTTCCTAAGAACGCTGATGTCCAGGCAGGAGGAGGAGGAAGGCAGGAGCGGAGGTGGGGTGGATTGTTCAGATTTGTAACTACAGATACCACAGAGGTGATAAAGAGCCAGACAGACTCATGTGGAGATGGTATCTGTGTTTGGAACACCTGAACAGAGTTAATCTGATCTTTTATTAAAACTCTCTACTGAATTTATCCATTATTAATTAACTCTAGACAAGAGCTGTGTCTCTCCCTGAGCAGGTTCTGAGCGCTTTGGGACTCATGAGGGGGTGAGGAGGGAGGTGAGAGCCCGTTCCTGCCTGTTCCTGCTTGGCTCTGGGCTCTGTCCTCACACCACAGCCAGGCCTGCATTTGGGAATTGCTATCACAGAGCAAGGGGTCCATACGGATGCTCTCTGCCTGCCCCAGGCTCTGGAATGCCTCTAAGCCAAGCCCCCAGCACACCTGAACAAGGATTTTGGCTCTTTTATTCGTTATTGCTCTCTTTGTCGGACTGCAGCCCCTCACAGGCAGGACTTGTTTATGTTCCATTTTGTATTTATTTATTCTCACTGCATGTTAAATGCTAATAACGGGGAGCTTGAGGACAGACTCTGTTGGTTCCTATTCCCTACTCACATTTCAATGTCTCCTCTTAGGCATTATCTAAATTAATTCTTTATTCTTTATCCAGCTGTGATCATGGATGTTTCATGGAGGAAACCCTGGAGCAGTGACCTGAGTCCTTTCTAAATCAGTGAGAAAACTCCCAGAGAATTAAACCTAAACTAATCTCTACATAGACTCCCTCCTTAGTCTTAACCACAATTAGAAGTTGATTTACAGCCTGAAGGCTGAGGTGTTTCACCTCCTTGTGTGGCTGCTCAGAACACGTCCTTGCTCTTTGCACAGGAATGTTTGACAGACACAAAATGCAGGATTTAAAAAACTGAAATATCTTAAAATTTTTGTACAGTTAGGGTGGGGTTTTTTTCATACTTGCCACTTACCTCCTCTTATAGTACACAAACACTTCTAGCACACAGATACTCAGAATTTTTAACTGAATTGCACGAGTGTGAATATTTTTATTACTCCATTGGAACACGAGGACTTTCCACAGATCTTTAGCACTGAAGCACAGTTTTGCAGGCAGCTGCTAGGAAGGGTATGCAGGAAAGTCCAGTCTCTAAATCTACATTTGAGGTGGGAATTTCCCTTTTATTTTGTGTAGCAGAAGAAACTGAGGGTATCAATCAAGGAAACTGAGCAAATCAATCAACTACTGCTCAGACCCACCACCAGAGAAGTCTGGAGTTCCACTGAAAAGAAACAGAAAATTAAACTAATCCACAAAGTCGAGAAGATGCTGCAGTCCAATACATGAACAGGGCTTTTTGCTTTTACCTGAAAGGTCTTTGGCAGGACCGAAGTGCAGCCCCAGGTGAGCTACGACTGTTCCCAGCAGCCCGGTGCTGAGCAGGCTCCTGCTGTGGAGCTGTGCTGCTCCTCTGCACACCCTGACTGAGGCAGATGCTGATGGGCAGAGACACACAGGACACCTCTAACAGGATCATAACGTGAGGCACAACACCCTCTGGACCAGACTCATGCGCTCATTCTTTGGTCAAGCTTCTCTGTGTGATTTCTACAGAAAAGAATTAAATGGTAGAAAACCTTCCCTGAAGCGTTTTTGTTGTTGTGCGCCCCAGCACTGCAGAGAAAGGCGCTGTTTGGTGGAGGAGGTTTCATGTTGTGTGGGGTGGGCAGGCACACGGTGCAAAGTGTGACAAGGTCAGAGCTCGGGGACATCCCTCGGGACCATCCCTGGGGGAGCCCCGGCCGCGGCTGTGCCGAGCTCGGTGTCTGCTGGGACTGACAACGCCAGGCGATGCTGGAGGCTCATCCTGCTGCCGTTCTGGAGCCTGCAAATACAGAAGGAAATGTTGTTTTCTAGAGGAGCAGCTCAGGCCTGCAGGCTGGGTTCGTGTGCCTGTCAGCGCGGAGCGGATGTTGTGTTTTAGCGAGAGAGGCACCGCGCTGAGCTGTAACACTTGTAAATGTCTGTGTATACCCCGTGTGCCATTTCTTTCTCTTCCCCACAACTGCTGCGCCGTATTTTCCCGTGCTGCCGTTGTGTTTCCTTTGCAATAACGTGTTTATTTTTTACTGAGGGAGTGCTGCAGAACCCAAATCCCTGCAACGTCTCCGTTTCCTCCTCGCCTGCAAGGAAGGGTTGGAATTCCGTGCGTTGTGAGCCGGCCCGGGGCTCCGGGGTCCCTTCGCAGGCCATGGGCGGTGCGTGTCCGCAGCCCCCACCGGGTGGCACTGTGGGAAAACATTCGGGCCAGCAGCCCCGAGAGCCCCGCAGAGGCAGAATCGGCACTTCCAGGGGATCTTCGGAGTCAGGAAAATAGCTTGGATTTGTGGGAAGAGTGTCGGTCTCTAATGGAGACGAGGATGCTGTAAAGGATGTTTTAGAAGATCTGCCTGTTGCTACACCCCTGAAGAGTGCATTTAGTGCTAACTGACATAGGTTTTTACACCCCGTGAAGCTGTAGAGCTAATGATGAAACCCAGGGTGAATACAGTATTTATGAATAAAACCTCACCACTCGGTGGAGAAGCCTGGGCCACCACTTTGGCTGGAAATTCAGCACTGCAGGCAGTGATGGACAGGCTGGGTTACATAAACCTTCCCTGTCCACAGGCACGGGGGAAGGGGCGAAGTGTGAGCAGGAGCTCCGAGATTGCCCTGAGCTGCTCTGGCTGACACAGCAGAGGCCATCTTTTAGTCTGGTTATTGTTCTGTATTTCTCAGGACTGCTGAGAAACCCGCTTGTTTTTAAATGCAAATCCTCTTTTAAAAGCCATAATGTTAACAGGAGACATCTGAAATTCCGAGCCACCGACGCACGTTCACAGCAGCAGGATAATGAATGTCAGGGTTTGTACAGTATCTCTCACTCACAGCATCCCAGGGGGACTTTGCAGATAATGCCCTGCAGAAGCTTTTGGAGCTGAAACAAAATAACAGCTGGTCCAGGGCACTTTAAAAATGCCATTTTAATGCCAGATCTGCTCTCCCCTAAAGCCACTGGACTGATTTGCCTCCCAGAGTTGAACTGAGCCCTTTGTTTACTTTCGGTGCTTTCAAAAGAAAAGAGAAATGAATTATGATAGTTTTGTTCAGCACCTCTTGTGGAGACCAAGTTCAGACGTGCCCAGATATCTGCCTGGCACACAGGGAATGTGGCTGGGCTTCCAGATGACACTCAGCCTGATCACAAAGACTGTTCCAGGGCTCTGTGGGACATCTGGAAATTCCAGATAAGTGTTACAAGTCTTCAAAACCTTGACAAGGCCTCATCATCTGAGTAAACCTGAACAGATTTGGTAACTTGATGAGTGGCAGTAGAGGACAAGCCCCAACCCTGTTCACCCTCTGCTCACAGAGCCCCAGAATCAGGAATGTTGATATAAATTGGTTTCTCCCCATCGGTGTGAGAAACTCAGGTATTTGACAAGGCTTGGATGCTGCAGGCTGCAAGGTGAGCCTCCCAGGTTAGGGGATGCAAACAGCTTTTCTGGATAACACAAAGGTAGAAGAACACAAAGTTGTGTCAAAACTCTCTCAAGTCTTTGAGGGGAACTTGCCTAGTGCTCTGTGCTGCCAGTCACAACGTGAAAGGAGGTGGAGGATAAGTGGGAGAGAGTTGTCTAGGAAGGGATGGGAGGGGGAAGAAAGGAAGCTTGATTGTGAGAAGCAGGACAGAATAGGAATCATGTGAGTGAAACAGGCAGAAAATGAAAATAATGAAGAAAAGGCTGGCAAAGTTTCTTAGAGCTGCAAACTTTCTCTTTATGTCTAGTTTTATTGCAGGTGGTTCACAGAAGGCACAGTTAAGGTGGATGGAAATCCCCTCATCCTGCCTGAAGGATTCACAGCTATGAAAAACCACAAACAAATCCAGCAGCACCTGGCTGCTCCAGCAGAGACTGTCCCATGGACACCAGAGTGACCCCTTCTGCTTCCAAAGGCATTTTCCATCATGTGGATGGACAGCAGAGCCAGCTGGGGCTGACAGTGGATGGCTTTCAGTGACACCATCCCCATCATCTCCAGAATTGTTCAGATTGCTGTTAGTACCTCAAGCAGTGATGCTCTATCCCTACGGACAGCAAACCGAATGAATTTGGCTTTTCTGGCTGTTTTCCCTCCCTGGCTCGTTTTTAATGTGCTCGAGGCCATTCACGGAATGTGCTGAGGGCAAGAGCTGCTTCAATCGCGGCGCCTGGGCTGCTGCTGCCTCTGAGCCAATATAAAAGTCATCTTCCTCGTGTCCTTTTACATCTTGTAGCTTGTGAATCTCCACAGCACTGCTTTACAGAGCAGCATACTCTTTGCCTTTGTGTTGTCAATGCTGAGACGCCTCGTTCTGCTTCAGGGGGTTTTGCCAGGGGCCTCTCCAGGGAGGTATTTCCACTCTTGTTCCTGCAAACCACACCAGCAGCAGCTGGAGAATGAAAGTCTGAACTCAGAGGGAGGATCACAGCAGCAGCAAAATATAACTATCCCAGCTCCTAGTGGTATCACCTAAAGGATTAAACTTTGCTTAATTCTGCTAAAATCCTACTGGTTACCAAGAGACTGTGGTTATATTTGGTCCCAGGTTGGATCCAATGCTCCCAGGCAGGGGCATGGATCTGCTGGCAAATGTGAATGGGGCACAGCTCAGGGAGGGCACAAGGCCAGAGAACTGCTTCCCAAAGTTTCTCTTACATCCCAAGAATTAACTGTGCTTTCAAATTTGGGGGGAAGAGACCCATGAGATACATTTGGGTTTGTTTTGTAATTTTTAATCCTTTTTTTCTCTTACACTTGTCCTTATTCACCTTCTATGAGGGTCCTAAAATAGAGCCTGTGCCATGAGCTGGTACAACTGTGAGGAATATGGAAGAGAAACATCCTGGAAGGCTTGAAGAGGATGTCCATGTGATAATGTTGTCCTGCTTCTAATTACAACACTGTGGATCCGCACACTTAGCTGTGTTCTGAAGTGTTCTGCCACCAGACCTGTGCCTGCTGAGCAGCGCTGAGCAGGGCTGATTTAAAGGTATTTACCTAAGCAAGTTACTTGTGTGCGAGCACACTTTGGGGGATAGTTACTCACAAGGCTTTCAAAGGACTCTAGAGGCTGCAGTCACTCGAATCCTGTTGAAATTCAGTAGCAGTTGGTTCCTTCTGTGTTTGAATTCAAATAAAGCGTGAACTTGTCTTTACGTTTTATCTCCCTTTCTGTTTAAAATGTACCAGCTGCATTTGACCTTGTGGATCATAAACTCTCCTGGGCTGATGTGAATCTGCAGCACATCCATTACTACCCCAGAATCTGCTGTTGTTTGCTGGAATTTGGGAGGTTTATATCCAGGAATATTTTAATCTCTTCCTCCAAAGAACCCTCTTCATCCTCCAGGGACACCTTCTCTTTGGGGTTTTACATTATCTGGACTACATGATGCTGCTGGGGGAGAGCTGGAGCCGCAGTCCGTGGCGAATTTCCTCATGAATGTGCTGCTGCTGCAGGGCCCAGCTTCGCCCCAGACTGTCCTCGAGGTGCTGTGCCTGTCACACACCCGCAGCCGGAGGAGCAGCAATTTCCTGTAGCTGAGTGTGGCAGAGACAGGGAGTTTTCTCCAGCCCCATGGCACCAATCAGCAGCCACAGCTCCCAGTGCTTAGATGGCATTCAACCCCTCGCACCTCTCCCCTTGCCAACACCCCTACAGCAGGTTCTTCCAAAGTGGAAAACCCAAATACTCCCAGCCCGTTTCCCTAATGTCTTCCCAAATACTCTTGTTGTTCTGCCTTTGCCCAGCACACCAGCTCTCCTCTGCCTCTCACAAGTTTAACTAAAGATTAGGATCATAAAGAACTCCAGATCTTACAGGAGCCATCTGCTGAGGCTGTGACTGCAAAGTGCAGAGCAGGGAGCGTCAGCAGGGCTTTGGGGAGCACAGGGTTGGGCTGGAGCCCTGCCTGGAGCTGTCCACGGTCTGATGTATTAATTAATGGAAGCAGCAGAAAAATGGTCCTCATGTTAAGCTTTACTATGGACACCTGAGCTGTGACTGTACAGGAAACTGCACAGGTGAGAGGGACAACCTGGGTGACTTTTCTGCTGAAACTGCCAGGGCCTGAGACCGTCAGCGTGGGACATGCCGAGCTGCTTGTGAGTCTGAGCAGCAGGAGCTTCATTCGACAACCCTTGAGGTGCATGGAAAAGCTTTTACTGATGGCAGTGAGATTCGGGCGAAGTATTTATACCCAAAGATCCATGAAATGCTGCTGAGATAAAAACAACCACTGGCTGTTTCTGACTTGAGCCCCGTTTCACCCAGAGCTGCAGGGAGCAGTCTGGAGTCCCACCCATGCCCTGAGCCCCGCTTTCCTTGCCCAGTTCAAAGTCTCAGCCTGTGTTCCATGGAGTCTGATTATTGGTGTCACAGCTCAATTTAATTATAGATACTCAGTTATGTAACTCTCCTCTCTTGAAGGACTTACTCCTTCTCTGTTAACGACTTTATGAGCAGAGACTGTGACCCTGAGGGCTGGGAAGTGCACGTATGGCCAGGGGAAAACAGCCTGAAAGCTTGTTCTGGAGAGATGAGTCTCCAAGAGACTCGAGTGAAGCGCTGCCCTTTATGCATCATGCATGCAGACATCTCATGCAGGAGCATGGAGCCATTATCCCTTCCCTGGGAGATTTTCTGTTTGCTTCAACTACAACATCAAACTGTAAATATAATTTCTAAAATATAAGGTGCTTTCACCTTGATATTAAAAATCAAATCCCCACTCTGTTGCAATTACAGGAGCGATAATGTTGGGGATTCTGCTAGAAAAAGCAGATCTGTCTGTCCGAGAACCAGGAATCTGCTTCTGCTAATGATGTCCATGCAGTATTTATATACAACCTGGTGGGAGCATGAGGAGTAAGAACTGTCAGATCCAGGTTCTCCTGTCACCTGTATTGCTCAGCTCTGTTCATGTCTCTTTATGGAATGCTTGGGTGGTCCAGAGCTCTCTCAGTAGCAACAGTTTATTTGTTTCATTCCTGTGTGTCAAAGAAATGAATAAATACATCTCACACTTAACCATCCAAACCTCGTGTTCCAGAGGCATTTTAACCCTCATTGTGTGCAGATGTGTGGTTAGAAAACAGTAGGAATATTCTCTTCCCAGTGTGTGATTTTCCAATGAGACCTGAGTATGAAAAGAAAAGAAATGTTAATTATTAAATTATTTTTAATTTTAATTATTTCAATAAATTATCCAGTTATTTCAGTCACCATTTCTACTCCTTGTAATTCAGACCCGGATGGGAAATAAGCAGTTCACGTTCAATTGCAGCTGGTGGCAGATCCTTTGCAAGAGCAGGATCAGGTTTTGATGAGAAGAGGCTTTTTGCATGCAAATGTTTATCTTCCACAAAACTCTGGAGCCCAGTAACTGGGCAGGTCCTCAGCACAAACAGAGCTGTTGGCAGCACATCCTGACACACTCACAGGTACCAGGCTCTGAAATATGGTGAAATTACTTCATTTGCTGCAGACAGCTCAGGATTTATTGATTGATTTATTTATTGCTTTGCCACTGTACTGCTGGTGATCATTGCCCAGTCTCTTCCAAAGGGAGGGCAACGGGGGTTTGAAATAAACCTGGGAAGCAATAACAGCGATATCCTTTCTCCAGGACTATTCTTTCTTGAGTCAATAGGGGATAAAAGACATCCCACCTCACCTGCAGGTCACGGTGCTCAATCTGCTCCCCGTCAGCGCTGACCAGGCACCGCCATCCATCTGCTCCTCGGCAGCACATGCAGAGTAATGAAGGAGATCATTCCTGGAATCCCTGGGAGACATTTTCTGCACTAGAGCAGTTGCTGTCACAGTTGTCGCCAATTAACTCTTACTGGCAAGCTCAGAACTGGGAAAAAGTAACCTGGCCCCGAAAATGAAGTGTCTGTTCCGCACCGAGCTCCTTTGTGCGAGCCCCGAGCCACGCTCACAGCTCTGCCCTCGAGGGTTATACTGTGCATGGATCCAAGAGCAGATGCTTCTTCCCCAGCAGAGGATGCAGAACTGCCTGCTCTTCCACAAACACTTTCATGACTTTTGTACTAATTAGGAGTTCCTAATCTTTAGATTTCTCAGTGCTGTAACAACTCTTGGCTTTGATAACCTTTTGACTTTAGATAACACAGCTTCAAATTGTTCTGTGCAGAGGAATTATGTGTTATCCATTAGCAAATTGGAGTTCTTGCAGCATTTTTTGCTTTTTTAAATTTTCAGGCTCACAAGAAAAATGGCTTTTTTTTTTTTTTTTTTAGCAATAGCTCCTGGTTTCAGACAAGATCTGTCATCCCAACAAGCCACCGGGTTTAAATTACCTCAGTGCCTTGTGCTGGCCCTCGCTGCTGCACCTGCGCTGCACCTGCCCCTCCCTGCAGCCGGACCTGCTCAGTGCCATTGCCCTCAGCTGTGCTGGGCAGCCCAGGATGGGCTAAAACCCCAACCCCGGCCCCAGCTCCTGCTGCTGCCAGCCTGGAGAGCTGTTCCTGCAGCCCTGGGACTCTCCCCTCCGTGTCCTGGTGTGGCCAAAGCCCCCAGCCCTGGGGGAGCTCAGCCTGAGCGTGGAGGAGCCGAACGGAGCCAGGTGGGAGCTGGGGGGTCGTGCTGAGCTCGGTGGGCTTTGGGGGCTGTGGGTGCTGGGCACTCAGTCCCTCCGGGGATGAGCCCCGGTGTGTGGTGAGCAGCTGGGGAGGGCTCGGGTGCCCCCTTACCCTGTACAGGAGGGTGGCTGAAGGATGGACGTGGGGATGCACTGGCACAGAGTTTGTCCTGCCCGTGGGTTTCACCCGGGGTGATGCACCTTTCCCAAGCAGTGCTGTCGTGCAGAGTGAGAAATCCATATCTGTAAGAGCCACAGTGGTCAGAGACCTTCCTAAATTAACCGTAGGACTTCCCTGGAGGGATTTTTGGAAGCTAAGGGTAGCTTGGAGTTTTTTGTAACACCCAGAGAAACTAGGAAGGCAAATCTCTCTGCAGGTTAAATTCTGTAAGAAGGAATCAATCATTTGGAAGCTTAATCTCTGCTTCCACCTAGAAAATGAGAGGACAAAGGCAAGTTGCTGTGTGATGTGAATGAAGACCTTGGCAAGCAGTAAATTTTTTCCTGCTGTTATCCTGGCCTGTAGAAGAGCCTCTGAAAAAGATCAAGAATTGGGAGAGAGTCTTAGATATCAGAGTTCTCATTCCCAGTGCTTGAAAGGCCCCAGGGAGAAGTAATTGGAAAATACTTAAGATCATATTGTTATAAGACAGCCACATTTTGCTTTAAAATTGTAGTGCAACAATCTTCTTTACTGATGGGAAGAAGTTTGGTGAATTTAAAGAACACTGATAAAGAGCGGCTGGGAAGGGCTCTATTGTCAGTGGAAATGAGGATGTAGCTGTTGCTACATCCTTGTAGTGCAGTATGGAATATCACCGTGTACTGCTGCAGTATTCCAGCCTCCTGGGAAAGTGCTGCGGGTTAACAGGGTGCTGCAGGAGTTGTGACAAATCCTGGATATTCCCTGCAGGGAGGAAGGGTGGCCGGGAGCGGGGTTAGTGCTGCCTCGAGCTGATGTGAGCAAGCAAACTCTGTATGGTGGAGCCTGCTTGGAGAACTAAAAGCGTCCCCCCGTGACCTCTGTCGCGACTGAGCAGTGAGGGGAAGGGATTTAAGTGGTCTCTTTCCTGCTGGCTGCTGTGCCTCGGTGCCCAGCAGGAATTGTTTGGGTGCTGTGCCCGGAGGGCTCCAGGTCCCAGCGGTGGCTGTGTGGGGAAGGAGCGCTGGGTTTGGGGTGTCCTGAGGGTCCTCCTGCCGTGTTCAGCATCTGCCCCACATGGCTCCAGTGCTGGGGGCTTTCCTCAGGCTGCCTGGGATGGGATTCCCTGCCCAGGAATCCGGGGGGATGCTGCAGCACTGTGGGGAGCAGGGCTGAGCCGAAATCCCTGTGCTGCTCTCGGAGCACCTGGGGCAGTGCGGCCTCTCTGAGCTCCCTTTCAGCTTTGTTTCTCTGATTCCATGTTGCTGCTTGCATATTTTATGGTGCTTCCTTACAAGGGGCGTAAATAATTCCTTGCTCTTGCATTTCTATGGCGTTTTTGCTAAGTTAGCCTTTCCTCGTGTGTCGCGATGTGTGGTTGGTGTCACAAGATGTTTCGTGGAAGGCGACAGAGAAAATGTCATTTTTTATTTTTGGCATGTTATTTGATCTCAGACTCCCCGGAGATGTAAAGGAAGGAAAGGGAATAATTATATACCAGGAGTGAGTAGGCTGAGCACAGAAAGGTCATGATTTACACGATGTTTCATGTGAAAGGGAGGGCAAAAGCTGCTCCTACAGTGGAGTCAGCGATGTAGCTGTGAAACCTGAGAGGCTTTGTGGTGTTCCTCACAGATATTTTGTGTTCTGATGTGAAATCTTGGAACACTGAAGCAAGTTAGTTCATTATCAGATTTGATAAATGATGAGAATGCTTACACATGGTTTTTAAATACCTGTGCCACGTGGCTTGGCAAATAACACACAACTGCAAATGTTTCCATGAGCAGCATGTGAATGTCAAAGCAGATATTGCTTCATTTTCCAAAGTTCTGTCTTTAGTCTGTTCGCTGTGTTTCATTACCACTTCTAGGTCATTAGTGAAGTGACACCCGAGGGGGAAGAGAGAAATCAAATGACAGTGTAGGTGATGTCTGACATTAGCCAAATGTCAGGCTTTCTGATGGAGGCATCAAAATTAATCTGAAAATGTTATACCATTTTAGTCATTTTCCTAAGAGATTGAAAATACGGGAGGCAGGCTGATGACATTTTGATTATAGTCTCAAATTGCAAAGACCTTGCAGAACACACCTTCTCCTCTCCTTGCACGTAATTAAAACCTGCTGTCACCTTGATCTTTATTATATTTTTCCATGTCCTGGCAGGTCTCTTGAGTTCTGTGTGCTATTGATCCTTGTTGTTTGAGCAAACTCAACATGTCAATATTGCTCAGATGAGCAAGTGGCTCTTGCATTTTGTATTTAGGGGTAAAGATGGAGAGAAAACACATGGCAGAAGCAGCATGGTAAGAGTATCGAGCAACAGGTGCAAGGAAGTGAATTCAAGTCATGGCTCTTGAAAAGCTTTAAGCCCTGAGGGTGATTTTCCACACAGCTCGAGTTAAAAAGATGAGTAACTTGATTAAAATTAAGATCAAGTGCAGCTGAAGTGACCACACTGGGGAGCAGGAGCAGCTTGCCCTGTCCCCCGCAGGAGCTGGGGATTGTGCTGGGCTTCAGGCTGAGCCCGGCAGTGGGAACAGGGCTGGGATGGGGAAGGTCTCAGTGCCCGTCACCTCCTGAGGCCCATGGAAGATCTTATGTGAGCTGATGTTGTGAAGAGTTTTGTAGCCGGGTTTTTTGCTTTAAATGATTGGCAGGGCATGAAAGCCAAGTGTGTGCAATGTAGGAGTATTTTAAAATAGATTGATTGACTATTGGCTGCAAATCTGATTGTTGGCAGTAAATTCTCGTGCAAGGGGAGACAAGGGAGACTGTCCCAAGAGGCTTTTCTGGACTGCCTTATCCCAGAGATTTGCACAGGGTTTCCTGTCAATAGCTTTTATTTTCTGGTGTTTCTCCTGACAAATGCTGTCTGAAAAGTAAGTGGTCTTTAATTCAGCTGTGCTCAAATTTGCATTCCCTTAATGCAAAACAGATGCTCCGATACCACCAGTGGCAAGGAGATAAGCTCAGTCCAGAGTTTTCTCAAGGAAATTAAAATGTTATGGAAGACAAATGCCCAGACAGGAAAAATCCCACAACAGCCCTAAAGCAATCAGGGAAAAAATTATGTGGATATTTGGACTTTACATTTTAATGAGACTCTATGGAAACCTTAAATCCATTTGCTTTTCCTTTTCTAGGCTTACAGAAGGGACGAGACAATGACTGTAAAAAGAAAATTTGGCATTAATATCAGTGAAGAAAAGGGTTATGTTCAGTATTAAATTCCTTTGCAGATACCTTCAGCATATAGTGAATAAGTAGAAATAGATTTAAGAAACACTGTAAAATTAAACTTTATAAGATTACTTTTTTATGGAATATGCAGTAGCTGCCACATAGAATAAATGTATGTTTTTCATTATATTTTTATTATGCATTTAAAGCACATTAAGGAGCAAACAACCATCAAAGAAAAAGAAACTTATTAGATTTAGCAAGTAATCATATCAGCTTTATGTATGGTTATATTTTGTGAAAGCAGGGAAAGATGCATGTCAGGTGTCCTTTCAGGCTATTCAGTGAGCCATTTTTCTTTGGGAGAACAATATTAATGGCTGTTTGGCTCTGTTCCTGCTGTACTGCATGAGCATTTTGTCTTTTTTATTACAGTTTCTTATAAGTGTGCCATTACAGCTGGAGCAACCAGTAGAGCATCTGGAAAAACAAATCGCTTTGATTTTGGTCTCCGAACGGGCCTTGGTTTGTGTGTGAGCTCCTGAAGTGTTTAAACATCGAGGGAAACACTTGTGGGTTTCTGAGTGGTGTCGAGGAGTTGCTGCACGTTGTCCTCTAGGGCTGAAAGCTGTGCTGTGATGGGAGGAGCCCGGGGATAAACACTGCCCTGGAATATTGAGTGATCCAAGGTTGGATTCACCCCTTTGGTGGATAATGCCGTTTGTCATCCATTCTTCACCAGTGTTAAATCTGCCTCAGCTCTTGGTCACTCCCAGACCAACCTCCACTGATCTCTTGCCTCCCTGTCCCCAGCTGGCTCTGCCTCAGCCCCGTGGCTTCAGGACATCCCCCTGCCTCCCCTGGGGTTCCTGGGACTTTGGAAACGCTGTGGATGTCGTGCAGGAAGTGTGCCCGAGTCCGTGCTTGCTTTCCTGGCCCTCGTCAGGGCCTTTCTGGGCTGCCTGGGCGCCGCATTTGTGTGAGTTCGTGTCAGGGCTAGAGGGAGTCTGGGATTTTCTGGCTCGGATAAAATCCCCCTTGGTTGGCCCCGGTAATGCCTCTGCAGTAAAGTTAATGTGGATAATGAATGGGCACTTTAACAGAGCTGCTGAAAGCCAAAAGGGCAATGCTTGTTTTCATGCTGAATCACTCCAGTAAATTTAGCAATGAGACTTGACATTCTCTGCCTAATAAGAGCAATTTTTATGCTCAAATTGTGACTCTCTTTATATAAAAGGAAAATAACATTAAGCAGTACTGTACAGCTTTAGCAGTGTCACAGTTTCTATAAATGTCAAAGTACTTATTCATTTAGTTGACAAATGTCACTTCAGAAGCAAATTATTTTTCTTAGTGGCAACCTGATTTATAGGTGTGTAACACAGTCCATTTTTTGAAAAAGTGGATTTCTTTACAAGTACTATTAATTAATTTAAGATTCATTTCAATGAGTATTTTGAGGATTTCATATTTTCATAACACTTACTAGAGCGACATGTCTGAATGTCTTTTTTGTGGAAGCACCTTACACACAACTTTTCTGTTGTGTGTCAGACATAGGTTCATTAATCCCTACATTATTGCAGGAAAATTTGAGTATTCAGCAGTAGTGATCTGGGGGGCTCTAGGGGAGATGAAGCTCTGGTGCTCCAGGCAACAATGCAGCTGAAAATTGCATTTTAAGCTGGGAGGAGGAGGAGTTTGGCCATTACCCAGCAGGTGAAGGATGCGGTACCATGGTTGGCTGCTGATACTTTGGCTTGGAGCTCCGTGTTGGGTACCCCTGTGAAAGCCAGATCAGGTTTTTATTGGTCTGATGCAGAAATCCTTGTGCATCTCAAACTATCTGAGTTGAACTACAAGGTTACACAGCTTTTATGGCTCCCTGCATGCTATATGTAGCATTTAATGTGCTGTGAGCCCAAATTCATTAACAGTAAAGCATCTGCAGCACTGAAGCAGTAAGTTATGAGCACTTTCAACACCTGAAGGATGGCCCCAAAAGCTGTAAGAAAAAAGAGTAAAAAAATTTTAAGGACTACAGAATTTCTTCTTAAAGCACCAGGAAGGGGTTTTACTTTTTGTATTTGCTTGGGAAAATATCATCCAACTGCTGCTTCATCAGCAGGGCAAGGAATGGGCACTTGCTGCAGCCACTTTCAGAGTTACTTATTTTGCTGAAGATTCAGCTGAATTCTTTCCTGAGACAGGTGAGCCTGGCTTGAGGCAGTAATAGTTCATGTGATTTTGGGCTGATGAGAAATTGGAACTGTTTTTTCTGGATTCTCTGTGGTTCATGTAGAAGACCAAAGGCTTGTGTTTTATTTCCAAGTCGATGTGATCCTCTCATAGACACTGTTTATTGAAGCACAATTTCACTTTAAATACAGCCATTCTTTGGGAGGTCTCAGCCATCAAATAGAGGCAGAAAATGTGATCCAGGTTTATATAAATAATAACTGGGGTTTATTTTCTGTCCCGGAGGGGGGATACTACAGGTGTGTGCCTTTGTAGAAATACTAAAAGATTTAGTGAGTAGTGGCTTTAAAATTTAATCTGTGCAGTCTGCTTCCTGAAAATAAACTTCCTGCTGCTGTGGAAAGGATCCTGTTTCCTTGTCCCTGCTCAGGGATGAGCTTTGGCTGTGCGGGATAGTTCTGGTGCTGGAGGTGTGACAATGGCCCCTGGCCACGTCAGCAGCTGACTGACAGCCTGCACAGGTGCCTGGCCAACGTGCACAGGTTGTTTCTCTTTCCTTTGGTCCGGGGTTCCTGTCATTGTTTTCCTGTACTAAGCATCTGTGTTTTTAAATATAATTTTCTTGAATAATTTGAATTAATGTTCAGGCAATTACCAGGCTCTTCATGTACTTAGGGTACATGTGTAATTGTGTCATTTGGACAGTTAATTGCACTGTTTAATGATGTTACATCAATTTCCTTATTAAGCATAATGAATCAAATGCAACTGCCATGCACATGGGGTTTTGAAGGAGCAGTTTCTCAGATGGTGCCTTTCACAGCAGGAAGAAACCCAGCAGAAAATGCTTGAACTGTATTGCAAGGTGCTTTCAAACTGGCTTTGATCAGAGATGTAAACTGAGTTTTGACAGAGAAAAGAGTCCTCCATCTCAGGATTTTGGGGTTCAGCATCTATTTTAAACCTTTAGCACTAAGGGAAGACCAAACAGATGAACTGTGTAAACAAGAAAGTGGCAGTTCCTGCAGGGAAGCTCCTGCCAGCAGTCCCTGTTCCCTGTCCTGGGAGCTGCTGTCATGGGACACTGCTGTGTCCGAGGGAAACTGGCTTTTGGGGTGGTGTCCCAGGGTGATGACAAATTCCACACAAGGGATGCCCCTTCTGAGCTGGGGAAGTGTGAGGTGCTGGGGCTGCCAGAGACAGAAAGCTCAGCCAGGGACGGGTGAGATTTTGGTGCTGTTGCCTGGGGCTGTGGCAGGACGTGTGGCTGGCTTCAGGTGAGCGGGTGATGGCTCTGTTCCCTAAGCTGTGGTGGGGAATATGTCAGGAATTTAAAGACTCCCAACATGTGTGAGCAAGGAGAAGAAACACGAGGGCCATGACTGAGAACTGGGAGCTGAGACACTCGGGGGGGATGAGCAGTAATGTTAAAAACAATGGAAAAGTGAGAGCAACTGGAGAAGTCAGGCATAGAAACTTCAAGGAAAGGAATGTTTCTTTATTATTCTCTTAAGTTTATTAGCTGTAACATTTCCAAAAGGTTAAGCTGAATTGTAGAAATGAAGACTAATGGTGTTTGTGGTAGACTTGAAAAGTGAACTGTCCTGATGAAGAATTCATGTCCTATTTCCCTTGGTTTGGTGTTTTTGCATTGATGATGCATCGTTGTAACACTTGCTAATGCCAAAGTACTTTATGGTTCTGTCATACCTGGTGAGAACTTCTTGTTTCGGAGGGATGCTAGTGTTTAGTTGTTTCCCCAAATCCTTCCCAGAATGAATTTTTGCTCAGTTCTGGTGGTTTGGGGATGCACCCAAGAGTGGCCTGGTGTGACACCTGCTTGGAAACCATCAGGGCCACATCAGTCCCTGCAGGGAGAGCCCCTCTGAGCAGGGGCAGCGCAGAACTTGCTCTTGCCTGGGGGTGTTGTTTCTGATCCTCATAATGCAGGGTGCTGAGTGTCCAGAGCTGGTGCTGATCCAGGGAGGTTCAGCCCCAGCCCCTTTGGGGAGCAGCTCCTTCCTCAGCAGTGGGGTGGGACGGCTGCAGCCCTTTGGAGGGGCTCTGGGTGAATCCGGGGGGCTGCTGCAGGGCCGGTCCCCTCGGCTGCCGGGGGAGTCACCCCTGGGCCTGGGCAGGGGCTGTGGGGGCTCTAGGACAGAGCAGGGAGCTCTGCTGCTGACCCAGCATGGAACTGGGGCAGACACCTTTCCCAAGCCTTTGGCTTGCTCCAGGGAAGGGAAGGGGCTTGTCCTGGCCCTGGTGGGCAAAGGCCCCTCTCGCTCAGCGAGAACCACTCAGGCCTGGATGGGCGGAAGGCGTTGATCAAACTCATTCTCATTTGGCTGCTATTTGAAACTCTCTTCTCTAAAGCTGAGCCAAAGGTTTCATTTTCAGTTATTCACTTATTCACACGAACCTGGGGGTGTTATTTGGTGCCTTGCAGCCCCTGACGGGGGCCCTGGGTGTGCCTGGCTGCACGCAGACCGGCTGGGAGCAGCGCTTTGCTCCAGAGCCAGCCTGCAGTCTGATGGCAGCGATGGATGTGGGGTGGTGGGAGGAATGCAGCACGTCAGCAGGATGAATAATGCACAGTCAAAATTATCTCGCTGTCTTCAAGCACTTGGAGTCACAGAATTAACCGTATGTGCCTGAAAGCCACACGTGGGGTAAGTGCTGCTCCAGACTGGGCTGAACAATGCCCTGCCTGCTCTGCACAATGGCACCTCCAGGCACGGGGGACACTTCAAAGGCTGTGATTCTTCTGGTTTTAGTTTGCCAGAGTGCGTTTGAGAGTTACCATTGTGTGAGTGCTGGGCAGGAGTCTCCCCTTCAAAAATCACTTTGAATTAATGGCTCCCAAGTGTTAGGGGGGGTTATAAAATGTGTTGTGTTATTAAGATGATGTAGCCAGTCCTGTCAGCTATGCTAAGCTTTTGTTCTAGACCTGTTGTGGGCTCTAAACCAGCCTGTTCTCTGGGTTTTTGGGGTGGAAAAGCTTGAAATTATTCATCTAAAGATGGCGTCTACAGATAATCCCCCTTCACCTGGGCCCCTGTGCACAGAATATCAAAGGATTTTGGTGCTGTTTTATGATCTCTAATGAGGGCAATAAAGCAGAAGGAAAAGGGAGTATTTTGTGTTGCTTTTAGAAGCCAACATATGAATGAATTTTCTTCTGCCTTAGGATCAGTGTGCAAAGTAGTTACCAGAGACTTCCATGCAATATTATAGACACAAACAGATTTGACAGGGTTTTCTTTTCCCTGTGGAATTTCTAGTAAATAGAGATAAATTGTCTCATCTGTTTTCTGTTTATTAACTGGGACTGTATCAAATTAAGTGCCTCCAGTATTGCTGTGAGATGGAGAAATAATCACTACCCTCTATTTAATAATTTCTCTGCCGACATGAGCTCACGGGCAGTGGGACTTGAGGGATTTGCTGGCCCCGTGTTTGGCCACGTGTGTGTGCGTGGGCAGAGGTGCTGCTCACAGGGATGGCTTGGAAACACCTGCCAGAAGCTCTTTGATTCTCTCTTGCTTCTTTCATTCCTCCTCCTGGTACTTCTTGTCTGTCACCTACAGCTTTGACACCACCTGATTGTTTGTGACCAGATAAATTTGCTGTAACACAATCACTTATGACCAGTTAAATGTCTTCTGTGCAGAGAGCCTTTTTCTGAAACAAAATACGGATTTTTGTGTAAGTGAAGCTTTGGAGCTGTGGCACAGGTTGGAGTGCAGCTCAGGAGACTGACTGGGCCCCACTCGGGCAGGAAAACCCAATTTAAGGTCAGACCAGTTTGCCTGGGGTCACATCCACTTGAGCTTTTAGGGTCTCCAATGCTGGAGATCACAGGGCTCAGGAAAACCTGATGTGAAAGGAGCATTTCTTGCTGGAAGTGTCATCTAGAGAATGAAATAACTGCCTAGGACAGGTGAGGGATGCACTGCAGTCCCATGTGTTATCTTCAGGCTAAACAGCCTCCCCGTGCTGTTATTGCTGAGTCTAAAAGCTGAATGCTTTTGAACGATCAGAAAACAGCTGGCACTTGGAGAGTCCGTGTCCTCAGCCTGGTTGTTCATTTTGTCTTGTCTCCAATCACTGTTGTTCTGGAGTAACACACAGGATTCAAATAGGGCTTTAGTTGTTTTAATGTGGTAGATTGGTGTGGTTTGAGTTAGGTGGAATTCTTTGTTCCAAACCCCTCCAAACCACCTTTATTACCTTTCTAATGCTGCATTAGCATTTACAACATGGCTCTCCACTGCAGCTTTCCTCTCCTGGTCAGCCTTTGCCTGGGAGGGTCCTGGGGCACGTTTGTTGTTGCTCACAACAATCTGTTCTGTTAACTTTAGTGACATTCCAGCAGCTCTCAGGTCACCTGCCAGAACAGGGCAGCAGTCCCAGGCACTTGGGAACATCCATGGCGTGACACCAGTCCTTCACACACAGAAGTGCTTTTCTCCTCTCAAGAAGATGGAGAGCAGGGGTCTTGCCTTTCACCCCCTCACACTCCCGGAGCACAAAGCACTTCTTAGAGCTGCACTTCTGAAAGGTTAAAAGTAGCATCTGTGTTATTACAGGCAGAGTTTTGTGTTTTTGGAGAGCCACGTGGTGGTGACAGCAGAGACACCCTCACACACGTGAGCCTCACCGCTGCTTGGTCTGATGTTCCACTGCCAGACTTTCCAAGGCTTAGCCAGCTTTCCTGTCTTTGGTAGGGGTGGGTGGTGCAAATCCTGCCCCGATAAGAATTTTGTGATGCCTCTGAATAACTGGGCTGTTCCAGCTGCAGGGAGGGCACTGCCTGTGCCTTTCCTGATTTGTTGCAGTTCCCTCAGAAGTGCAGGTGAGGGTTCAAGTGTTGCTGGCTTCTCAGTAAGGAGCTTCTTTTGTGTGGCATTTTTTTTCCTCCTTTTCTTTTTGCTTGGTTTATTTAGAATCCCAGACTGGTTTGGGTTGGGAGGGACCCTAAAGCCCATCCAGTGCCACCCCTGCCATGGCAGGGACACCTTCCACTGTCCCAGGCTGCTTCAAGCCCCAATGTCCAGCCTGGCCTTGGGCACTGCCAGGGATCCAGGGGCAGCCCCAGCTGCTCTGGGCACCCTGTGCCAGGGCCTGCCCACCCTCACAGGGAGCAATTCCTTCCCAATATCTGTTTGGTGATTTGTTTTTTCTTCCCCTAATCACTTTGTTCTCTTCTTGTAAACCAGCCTTGTCACACCAAATGGAATGTCCTGGCAGCTGGATGATCCTCATTGTGCTAATTACATTTCCTTGCTGTAACATCTTTCTCTACCTTCCACAAGCCACATGTGTTCAGCAACTAATCTAGACAGCAATTTTTGAGTCAGCAAATGTGATTCTTTGCAGTATGGGACTCTGGCAGTGAATTTCTTGGGTATTGCAGTGATGATAATGAGAGTTTGCTGCTAAGAGCTTTTTAGAAACAAGAGAAACCAAATTCTTTGTAGAATTGGGGTCTAAATTAAACCTGATGGTTTAGAGGGAGGTCCCATTCAAGAAGGTGGCATCACTGCAAAGGTGTTGGCTATATTATCATAATATCTGGGGGTTTTTTCTGTGGTTCACTGCAGAACTACAGAAAGAAGTGGGTTTAAATGAGGCAGAGGCTGCTGTGGTCTGGCCGCCCATTGTGGGGAGCACACACTTACATTAATCCCCAGGGTTCCTGCTGCCTTGAAAGGCTCAGGGAGTTTATACTGCCAGTAAAACATTACACAGCCTGGTCCTTTACAGTTTACAACTGCTATTAAATATGGCATGTGCAGCATTTAAATCAGCTTTTCATTGTTTCCTGTGTTTGGGTGCAGATTTGTGTGGCAGTAGGGGTGGTAATTAAGTATTTGTTCTGTGCCCTGGGAAGAGAACAGAACAAAAGCATCTGTTGCAAGAGGGAGGTTTATATCTGCTAATAACAAAAACTTTGTAAGTGGGAGGAGAGTTAAATACTGCAATAAATAGTCGCTGAATTTTGCAGGATCCTTATACCTCCCTCTCCATAGGGTTTTTGGGGGAGAGAACACGTTGTGCTGGCACACCTTCATTGCTGGTTCTGCTTTGTGTCATTGTGATGGACGGGGGAAATATTTTATGCTATTTTTTTTTTTTGATCCTATGACAATTTTATGCATATAAGCCCCGTAGAAAGTCTTGTAGGAAGTGACTTAATGTTTGGGGTTTTAACACTGATCACAGTTAATAAGTATCCAGAGTGATTCTTGTACGTGTGCTCTGTTTAAATAAAATGTTCTTGTGGTGCTGGCCTGTTTTACCTGGATCCATTCAATGTTTGTGTTGTTACTGATATTGGATTTTTTTGTCTGTGTGTTTTGTCAGCTTCTGAAATGTGATTTAGAAATCCGATAATACTAATGTGCTGCAGAAATACGGCTTTATTCACTGACCAGGAGTAACCCACCAGAAGTATTGCTTTAATTTTAAAGCTGACCTTTTCTGTTATTTGGCAGAAAATCCACAACTGCAAAAGGAAATGGACCTTTTCTTTTGTGGACAGGATCTATTCCTTCAGGCTAGAAAAGACTGAGGGACTGGGCTGCTTTCCCTGTGCTAATCCAACAAGAATAAGGACATTTTTGATTAAACGACTTACCATAGTGCCAACACGGGTCAGAATTGCCAGAGAATCATGGAATGGTTTTGGTTGGACTTCAAAGCTCATCCAGTGCCACCTGGGCAGGGACACCTTCCACTGTCCCAGGGTGCTCCAAACCCTGTCCAGCCTGGCCTTGGACACTTCCAGGGATCCAGGGACACCTGGTGGAGTTGTCTCCCAGCAGCTTTTTCACAAGTGTAGACAGCAATTGACATTAATGCTGTCTCTTGAGACCATGGATTTCTCCTGCCAGTGCTTCCATTTTGAACTGGTTGTTCTGGGATTCGGTGCACCGGTTTTAGCTGTTGTATAAAATTGTAAATGCTTCTGATGAAATTTGTGAGGGAAAAAATACGGATCCCTTTCTAAGAGTTTTATAAGAAGAGATGTGCCTCTATCCTCTGTTGTGAAAAAGGTCCTTCAAATCAGGTATAGCTTTATAACCACTGGGCATCTTCTTGAAATCATCCTATAAAGTTTTATAAAAACCCAACATGTCAAGGAAATTATGCAAAAGAATGCAAAGTACTCTAAAAGAGAGGTTCCCTTTTTCTGCTAAATCCAGTATTGAGAACTTCCAAGTTCTCTATAAAAATATGCTGATGTTCTTCTATAAATATCATGTACCACTTTATAAATATTTTATGAAAAATATTAACACTTTGCTTCAGAGGAAAGCTTTTGAAGCTTTTAGGCACATCACAATTGCTTTTTCCAGTCCTCCTACACGGTATCATTTTCCCCACTGGTTTTCTCCTCATGGAGAGTGCTCCTGAGGAAACAGAGGTATCTTAAAATTTCTCAATGAAATTAGCTAAAGCTGAGGACAGAATCACAGAATTGTTAAGGTTGGAAAAGACCTTTAAGATCACCAGGTGCAGCCATCAACCTGCCACCACGCTCACCATTAAGCTGTGTCTCCAGTGCCAAGCCACACATTTTTTAGTGCTCCCAGGGATGGTGGCTCCTCCTCCACTGCCCTGAGCAGCCTCTTCCAAAGCTGCAATCAAAAGCTGTAACCACACAGAATAACCCTGGTTCACTTTTTTCATCTGGAAAGCTCGAAGCCACTCCTGGTGTGTGAAATGTCTCCAGTTAATTGCTGCACCAGTGTGACCTCGGGGGGATGAGCTGCTGTGGCAGGTGCTTCGTGATCTCTATTTATTGCTGTGTCTGGAACACACTCACTGGGCCCTGTTTTATTGCTGACTGTTGATGGGGAGGTAAAAGGGCTGTGGTTTTCAGGAGTGGCTGTGCTGGTTGGCTTCAGGCACTGAACTGTCAGGCGGTGATGAGCAATAAAGGCTGAACACTTTACACTGCTCTGCAAACCCCGGGTGTATTAATGACAGTGAGATCTTCCTGCAGCACAGTGTTCTTTGTGATGGTGGTGACCACCACGAGGTAGGAGATAATCGATTCCTTGGATCAATGGGACTGAGTCACTGAAGCATTTTGTACCCCCAGGCATGGGTGTGTTCACGGGTTGGTGGCATTTCTGTCCATGCAGCCCCCTAACCAGGCCGGGGTTTGCTCTGTCCCCTCTGCCCTCCCTCAGAGTGTGAGGTTATCTCTCTGCCTGGTGCGCCAGGAGCAGAGGTGCTGCACAGAACCACCCACGTGCCAGTGCTGAGGAACCGGACCTGGGCACCTTTGGGGGGGCTGGTATTTGTGGGGGGTTGGCACACCCTGTACGTGATTCACGCCTCCCTCATAATTCTCCCCAGAGTTGTGCTTCATGATGCTTCTCCTTTGGATGCCTTGCACTGCCTAATTTTTATCTTGAGGGGGTTTTTTTTGCCTTTTTTTTTTCTTGGATGAATGATTGAAGGAAGGATGCCTGAGTCTGTCTGTGATCCCACAGCCCCCGCGAAGGAGCAGGGCAGGCACAACATTGAGCTGGGGCTGGGTGTCTGAGGAATGGGAAGGAAATCAGGTCTCCCATGCAGGATTTTTCCCGTGCTGTGATTTCCCCCTCCGTGTGTGCCTACTCCTGGTTGCTCTCAATTACTCCGTTGTCTGCTCCCCTGCACATTTCTGCTTGGTGGAGGGGATAACAGGAGTGCCACACAGCCCGGTGTGACTGCCAGCCGCTGCCCCGGGGGCTGCAGGAGCTGCACCACGTCCCTGTGCTGCAGGGAGAGCACAGAATAATTGTCTGCAGATAAGAACAGACCTGTCTGGAGACGAGGCAGTGCTATTCAAACAATCATGTCAATAACCTTGTGCTACACGCTGATTGCCAGGGAAAAACAATGGGAGTTCATTTGTCTGTTCGTGTATTGTTGATGTTCTTTTTGAGCTCTGTGAGCAGCCGAAGGAATACTCTAAATGGCACATTACCCTGTGCCTGTGTCTGTGTATATATCTATACCTACTAAACATCAATATTTTCTTGAGAGCTTGGCCGTTTTTGTTGAAAAGTTTGCCAATGTAACCTTGCTAATTTGAACATAAATAGATTTCTTTTTAAATTAATAAACTTAGTTTACTTCACTGGGAGTCCCTGATGCACAGCCTCACTGGACATGGTGATGTCCGCTCTTTGTCCCCTTGCCCTTTCCCCCTTTCCCACACTGTGCCTTCCCACCCCAAAAGGCAAAGCCCAACCACCCCTTCTTCATCTGAGAGTTTCTCATCTCACTGGCTGCTGCTCTGTAGGAGAACTTGTACCTGACACGTTCCTGCTGCTCATAATGAGCTTTCACTCAAGGGGCTGATCAATAGCAGAGCCCAGCAGGTCTGTCTCCACTGCTTGTTTTCTCTATCTGGAATCTGCCAAGACAGATTAGACTATTGCCAAGGTCACTCAATAGGCTGCGAGTGAAGGAAAAGATATCTAGCTGACTTTTTTAGGACAGACTGCAAAAAGGCAAGAATGGAGCTAAAACTGAGTGTACAATGACAGATTAAATCTGCATCAAGGTCACAGAGGGGCTGCTTAAGTGAACTTTCGGTGCAAGATACACATCCCCTGTCAGGGGGAGGTTGTTGCTCTGCTTGCTGAGGCAAAGTGTCTTGGCAGGACTCGTATGGGAGGAACAAAGAGGAGGTTCAGGAGCTGCAGGGAGAGAGGCACTCGGGTGCCACTGTGCTGATATCAGAGAGAGATGTGCATGTTTTTCTGGTGGCAGTCAGGGGACTGAGAGCAGCCTCGGGCTCGTGGCATCTTCCTGCTGGCCCAGTGGCACTGTGAGTGCTGCTCGAGGGGCTGAGGTGCTCCCAAAGCCTCCTGTGACCTGGGCTCCCGTGTAGCTGAGGCACAACTGCTCCTCAGAAATGAAGAAAATTTTTAAAAAGCATGAGTCACTTGAAGTTATTTTGTATTGACAATGGGTGAAATGACAGAGGGAAGGTTTCTAGTAAGAGGCAATATATTTTATGAGTCTGACTGCTGGAGCAGGGACAGCAGTCTTCATGGCTTGTGTGTCTGAGAGCTTGTCCTGCTTTTTTCCCCCTGCCTGGGTTCCAGCAGTTGATCTAATAAAATGCACTGTCTGTATAAATCTTCCAGCCTCAGATCATCATGTCTGCCTCAGAACAGCTAATAAAACAGCAGACAGAGTTCCCTAATATTGTTACCTCGTTTAATGGCTTGTCATGGCCACTCCACGCAGAAAAGTTCTGTCCTTAGACCGCAGTGTCTGTGAATGTTTGGGAGTCTTCCACAGAAAACTCTGAGTTATGGGGTTACCTGGCTTTGCAAATAAAACTGAAATAATTGCTTCCATAATAACAAAACAAATTAAAAAACCCTCTCTACTCTTCGTTCAAACTTCTCTTGAGTTTGGAGCTATTTGATCTGTAGGAGATAAAACCCCCTTCCTCTGCACTGGGTGGAGATGTAGCTGTGCCCAAGCTATAATTCTGCTTTTGTACTTGCTAGATTGGTAGTTTGGTTTAATTTCAGCCTGGTTATTCCTAAGCTTTTAAGTAGCAGTGTGCAGTTAATTGGTGCCTTGGCCTGGAACCAAAGCACAGGAAAACTCTGATGGAAGGAACAGGAGTCGTGGAGATTGTTGCAAGGCATTTGGAGATAATGGGATCCTTTTGATTTCCTCTGCTTCCCTGTGCCCACGAGGATGAGGCCACAGTGTCAGTGATGTTAACGGATGAAGGAAGTTGTCTTAATTATTTGAACTGTAAGAGAGAATCTCATATAATTATCTCTGAAAGAAACCCCAACAGATAATTACAAACTGCCACAACTTCTACTCTGAATTGTTCAGTGTGACCTAAAGGCTTCAAAGCCTGCAAGATTTAAACCCTGCTTGAGTAGCCAGATTCCACAGTGACCAAACTGTTGGCTGAAACAAGGCAAACAGAAGAGACCCTGGCTTTGAATATGTCTGTCCTTATCTCACAGCTTTATCTGGGTTTCTAATTGAATTTTAAAATGCCGATCGTGGGCTGAGGCTAAAGCTCCCGTCCAGATGGGAAAGGATCAGTGGGACTGAGCTTGTCTTAGAGCTGCTTTTGGCTTGAAGCACCCAGTGTCCTCCTTCCTGGAGCCGGTCAAGCCGAGGGCTCAATCTGCCCACGTGTGCCCGGGTTTGGTGCCTCGGGCTCAGCCCCCAGAGCTGTCCCAGCGTGTCCCCAGGCTGCAGAAACTGCTTTGCTTGGAGTTCACTGATGGCTTTCCAGCAGTGCAAGGTCTTGCCCAGCTGTCTCCTCCCTCTCTCCCTGCTTTTGTTTCCAAGCCACTGAGCAATTGGATTTTTAGTTTCAAGCCCAGTTTGGCATGGAGTGAGGGAAATGCCAAAAGATGGTGGAGTCTTTCTCCTCCCTCATCTGTGAGGCTGCATTTGCTGGGGACTGTAAGAGCTTCTCCTGGGTCTACCAGAGGATCTCAACTGAAATCAGTTTAATTTGAGGAGAATCCTTTCTGTTCTCAAAGCACTGTTTCGAGCCAATCCCCTCCTGCTGCAGATTGTTGCAATGTGAAGACTTGATGCAGGATTGCCCTGGGGGTGAAGGCTTGGCCGGAGGCTGGAAGGAAAGGTATTCACAAAGGGTTTTTGTTTGACTCTGGATGCACCTTTAGGTTTTCCTTGTCACTTAACCTCCTATCTGTGACATGGGAAATGATTCTGCTTGCCTTAGTGGGCTTCTATAAAAATGTATACTTAGAGAGTCAAGAGAAATGCAAATTGTGGGGCAATTCCTTGGCCAGGGACACAGATGAGCGCTCTGGAACAGTCAGCAGCGATGGAAGTGCTTCCTTCTTTGTACAGTGATCTTAACTTGCAGGCTGCCTACACTTCAGGTATGGGCTGGTTGTCCTTTGTTTGCTAATTTGCTGTGTTGTGTTGCACAGTATGAAATCAGTTTAGGATGAGACGGAATGGGATGCACTAAAGTTCAGATCTGTTAACATAACACGGCAGCATGTTTGAATGCATTAGTTTCACTTCATGTAACCACAATTGAGTCTGACAGTGGTGGAGCTGCTGGACAGGCTGGGGCAGGGCAGCAACACAGATCTCACTGTCAGTGGATTTTGCTGAAATGAACCTTGGCATCATCCATCATTGTTTTAAAAATAAATCTAAATTTATCTTTTAGGGTGCTTGAGGTGAAAAATTGTAAAGTCCAGCTTGAGTATAATTTTTTTCCCATTTTCTCTCTTGAAGCAACAAAAAACTGCTGGTTTAATTGAATTTAGATTGCCCAGAGCAGCTGTGGCTGCCCCATACCTGCAAGTGGCCAAGGCCAGGTTGGATGGGGCTTGGAGCAGCCTGGAATAGTGGAAGGTGTCCCTGCCCATGGCAGGGGTGGCACTGGATGAGCAGGAAGTAGTTGGGGATGATTTTGGTGCTTCCTATGGTGATTTGTCTCTGTTTTCTGTTGTCTGTGCTTTGTTTGATGTTCTAAATGTGTTTCAAATGGATATCTCTGCTACAAGGAGAATAAACATTGCCTTAAATAAACCCCTATCAGTGTTTAGGCAGGTGTGCAGCAGTGCTGTAAATCACTGGATAGCTGCACCCGGAATGTGGGGGAGCCTGCAGAAAAGCCCCTCCTGTAGCGCCTGGGGGGAGAGGAGCAGGGAAATGCTGCAGCCTTTGCTGATCTGCGGAGCTCCTCGGCTGAGGCTGGCCCTGGTGGCCCGTCTGTGCCAGGGACACGCTCTGGGTGCTCTGCTTCTGCTCTGGGGCTGCTCCTGCTCACACAGAGACCGAACCCGCCAAGGGAGGGCTCGCTCTGGAAACCCCCCCCAGCCCCTGCAGGGAAGGCTGGTGGCACAGACATCTCCTTCCCTTTTGCCCAGCTGAGATGTTATTAACTCTGTCAGCTCTCTGTGATTAACTGGAACTGTAAGCACTGAAATTACCTTTGCATTTGAAAAGTGAGGTTATTTAGACCTTGAGGAGGAGACGGGAGCTGTTGGAATGTTGCTTAGCCTGGTCACAAAAACCTTTGGATCTTTGCAGATGAATAAAAATGGTTTGAGTGAATGGAAAATGTTTGGGTTTTTTCTTATGATTGTATCACTGAGTTGGTTTTATTTGGATTTGGTTTTATTTTAAGTTCTATGATTCTGTGATCTTGTAGCAGTGAAGATCCTGGAGCTGGTTTGGAATTACAGTGAACATATGAAATACTGAGTGGTTGTAAGACCATCTGCAATAACCTGTGTGAGAATTACCTGATTTGGAGATGGTTTTCACAGGGCTGTGGTATTCCATGCCCGGTCCTGGGCAAGGAGTGACACTGAGGTCTCTGTGCCCACACCTGTGTGCCAGCAGCAGCTCTGGGTTACAGCCCTCACCAAGCACCCAGCAACCCTCACTGATGGAATTTGATCTTGGTCTTGTCCTTTGCAATGGATTCTGGAATGAGTTGCTATAAAACAAGCACGTGCTTGGTTTTTAGGAGAATTTTCTACCCCTGAATTTCTTTGGATGTGTAACTTGCTTCAGCTTGTCTTTGCAAATGTGGTATTTTTCTTCTAAAGGTCTTTGCATGTTTATGGATCTGCAGAAAGATTTAAGTATGTCAGAGTAGGAGTAATCAAATGGAAACACAAATGGAAGCTGAGGCTGGAGGCAAACTGTGAGAACTTGGACCTGTTGCAGACTTTCAGTAGCTAATTACTGAACTGTTTATTTCATTAGAACAAAACCAATGGTGTTTGAATAATTAAGAATTTGCTTTGTTGGTGGCACACTTTGTCTCTCATTGATCCATTTGCTTTAACTTGCCCACGTGCATTTGGGGGTGTCAGACCTGCACGGTGAGACAGGGGTTTGTCCTTTCTATTCCTTCCTGGTGTGTGTCCCTGGGGCTGTTACATTCCAGCCTCCTTAAACCACTGGGAAGGTTTCTCCACGGACAGCAGGGGATGTGGGATCCTCCGAGGGAGCAGAGCCGAGCCAGGCTGCAGGGATGTCCCTCATGGAGATGCTCAGCCTCTGACTCCTCAGATCAGAAGGTGGTGCTCCCCTAGCTGGCCTTATCCTGAGCTCTTTCTGGGCTCTGCCTCCCTGCACAGATGTTGTTACTGCTCCAGGAACGAGGAATGTCTCCTGAGCACAGGAATCCTGACTGGCAGGAGGAGGAGGCAGGCGAGTCAGGGAGCGTGAGGTGTGTGTGCAGCCTCCATTGCCCAGCAGTTTGCTAGCTGGCACTGCAGCACGTTCCTCAGTGCAGCTGGTGCAGGCAGAGNGGCTCTGCCTCCCTGCACAGATGTTGTTACTGCTCCAGGAACGAGGAATATCTCCTGAGCACAGGAATCCTGACTAGCAGGAGGAGGAGGAGGCAGGCGAGTCAGGGAGCGTGAGGTGTGTGTGCAGCCCCCATTGCCCAGCAGTTTGCTAGCTGGCACTGCAGCATGTTCCTCAGTGCAGCTGGTGCAGGCAGAGCGTGGGGCAGGAGGGGCTGTGTCCCTGGAGGGAAGGTGCCGCAGCTGCGGCGCGGTGACGCTTCGCCAGCGGCTCAGAGCATTCCCAGCCGCGCTCCCTGGCCCGTGTTCAGTCACAGACATCAGAGGCAGAACATCTGAGCAGCAGGTCCGGTGTGATCTGCTGGATTCCCTGCAGAGAACAACAAAAATGTTCTCAGCTCCCCCTCACAGGTTCGCTTTCTTTCAGGCAGGTCGTGCCTTCCTTTTCCCCAGAGGCCTGAGTGTAACAGAGGAGAGGAGCAAAGCAGTGCCGTGCCCCAGAGCCTGCCCAGCCCTTAGCATCCCTGAGAACTGAGCAGTCTTGGCCTTTATGTTTTAATATAAAATCATGTCATATAAAACCGGGGAGAATATTTAATAAGAATATAAAGGTTTACAGTAATAGAGGATATATGCGTTTTTATTGGGTTTCCTGGTGTTACAATAATAGTCATCATTTTCTTCAATGCATTTTCTTGTAGTGAGGAGAAGTTGTAACGCTGAATCCTGATTTTAGGTGGATTCCTTACAGCAAGCTGGGAATTCCCAGCCATGGGAAGAGGTACCCCTTTGTAAACATTCCTGAAACCTTCATTCTCTCTCCTGAAGGGTGGCTCTGTGCTTGCCCAGGGCTGTGTTCCATCACCAGCGCTGCATCCTCATCACTGAGCTCACGTTTTCCTGGAATGGGAAGTGCGTGAGGAGCTTGTTTGAGATCAAAACGAAGCTGCTGGGAGGATGAGACTGTGTAGAGTTAAACACACATAGATACATGCATGATAAATTGGGAAGTGACTTTGTTTCTTGTTTTCGTTGTTTCTTGTTTCATGACCAATGAAAATTGCAACATGAGAAGGAAATATGGAAGCTGCACCCAAGCATTGTGGAACTATATTGTGAAGCAGGTGTTTGTTTTGTAGTTGAAAGGAACAGTTTGAGAATCCCTGTCTTTCAACACAAGTTGCTTGGGAGAAGTGAGGGAAGCACAAAGCTAAACAATTATAAATGGTAACCTTTAAAAATGGAGACATATTTTGTAACAAGCAGCTTCTCTTCATTATCAGACACTCATTAACTGAAATATTTATTTGGGATTATGGGATGTTTAAAAATGCAACAGCTGCTCCATTTGCCTTTTCCCTTTCTGAAGATGTGATTTATTCAATGTTCATGCCTGGTGCCTGTTCAGCAGGAGGGGAAGGCAGTGGAGGGAGGGTGGGGCTGCTCTCCTGGAGTGCCCATGGGTTCTGGGAGACCAGGAAAGGTGTGAGCTGTGCTGGGAGTGTGACCTGAGTGTGTGCACAGACCCTGCAGAGCCCTGCTCCTCTGCAGGAGCTCTGGGGATAACTGTGGGAAAAACCCAAGAGGAATCTGCTCCTTCCAAGTCCATCCCAGTGCTGCTCCTCCACTGTGTGCTGAGGCCAAAATGTCCCCAATACAGCCCCAAGTGGTTGCCAGAAAACTGGGATTTCTGACATGGAAGCCACCAGAATGGGTAGAAAATAGATGTAATTAAGGGAAGTGACAATTAGTGTCTCTGTTCTCAGGTGCTGTAGTTCCATTTCCATCAGTAAGGCAGAGCTTAGCTGCAATTTAACTCCTTATTTTGTAATTGGAAATAGGAGTGCAAACCTGGATTTTTTTCCCATATGGTGAGATGCCTTTTGATCAGGAAGGCAGGTTGTCAGTGAAAAGTGCTTAAATTTCTGGTGTCTTGGTAAAAGACACAGACTATGTGAAGCTTTTGAAAGATCCCCTTGAATATTAATATTAAAAAAGGCAACATGTAAATAATTTCTAAATACCCCAAGTACTTTATGAAATCCAGCTGGGTTTGTCATCTCCTTCCATTGACAAGGAGATGACTATAACTCCTAAAACTACAGGTTTTGGGAGCCTATAGTGAAGAGATGTACTGAACTAGGAAAAAGAAAAATTAATGGGATGTCTCCTTAGATGAAGCAGAAGGCACCTGGCAAAGTGATTGATAGAGTTCCTGTATAATTACCAGAGAAGGTCTCCCCTGGTTTTGCACACTCTGCTTGAAGAGAAGCTTCCCAAGCCCGGTGCATCACTGCTGGGCTGTCTCTGCTGCCCCGCTGGCAGCCTGGAGCTGACAAACACCAATGTCCCCGTCAGCATCACCAGGGCCTGGCCACCTTCAGGGGTCATTGGTGGGCTGGCATCTGATTTGTCTTGCCTGCACTGAGCCTCCCACTGGGCCCCATCCGTAACATTCCAGGACATCAAACCAGTCTCTGGCTGCCTTGGGGACCTTTTTATGTCTCCTGCATGTAGAACAACAAACACTGTTTGCAAGAGGCTGGGTTAGAAAAGGGATAATTTATTACCTCTGCAAAAGAAATTTATAGTTTGGTTTGCATGTGTGACAGTACAGAGGAGGGAAAGGAACATACTGATCTAAGATATGGGAGAGGGAAGAGCCAGTGATATTTCTTACCCATTGAGTAGCTTTGGAGCTTTCATCTGAAATGAATGTGTGGTTTTTTGCCGTATCCAGGCAGGGCAGGTCAAGTGTTACACCAGGGATGTGTCTCTGACAGAACAGTCTGTTCTTGTGCCTCTGGGCACTGCCCTGTTTCTGGTGCTGCTGGGCACTGCTACCTCAAACCCCACGATGAACAGCGTGACTGAAAGAAATGCCTTTGTACTTAAAAGCCCTGAATCTGGCTGGCTGCAAGGGGATCTGGGGCCCGGTTTGGCCATGGCAGAGTCGGTGCAGGACAGCACCTGGGCTGGTGCTGCTGCCAGGCCCTGCTGCTCACGGGGCTCGTTCGGGTGGGCAGCAGCTGAGCCACAGAGAGCCTGAGCTGCTCCAGGAGGGGGATGGCACAGGAAGCTCAGCTGGGCAGCACAGGGCAGTTTATCATCTCTTCTATGGCCTGATGGAAATGAGGGTTTTCCAGCAGAACCCCTGCCCAGAGGCTGAGCTGTGAGCAGGGAGTTCCCTGTGCTCCCAAGAGCTGCAGTGCTGCTCTGTACCTGTTATGGAGCTCGGATTGTGTCTGGCAGCTGTGTTGTCTTTGCTGGGAAACCTTTTGTGACCCTCTGGAGAGCAGCTACTGCTTCCACAGAAAGGAAGAACCATGAGAACTGATTTAGGTGACATTTTCATGGAATCACAGGATGGCTTGGGTTGGAAGGGACTTTAAAGCTCCTTTTGTTCCAACCCCCCATCAGGGACAGGGACACTTTCCACTATCCCAGGCTGCTCCAACCTGGCCTGGAACACTTCCAGGGATGGGGCAGCCACAGCTTCTCTGGCAAAGCTCTTTTCAAGGAGTTTTGCAGTAGGTAGCTGAATAAATCAGAGAATGCTGGCAAAAGTTTGCTTATGAATCTTCAGTTTAATGTGCACTGATGTGCACTCTGTACAGTCTTATTGCTGTGCACAGAATTAAGTGTTATGTTGAAGAGCATAGCAGGGGGTAACTTGCTTTGGTCCTGTTATCTGCAATATTAAATAGCATTCAGCAAGTATTTTATAAAATTCTCTTATGTTTCTGTTAAGATGGAAGAGATAATCTGGAGAAAGGTGAAAATGAAGGGTTTAAAGAAAAACAAACAAACCATACAAAGACCCCAAGGTGGCTGCTCAGTTTGTATTGACAAAGCTTCAGAGAATCGACCACCAGGAATTTATAAACTGTCAAATGTTTGCAGGGGCTTTAGTACCAGAGAGCTCTGTGTTTACAGGAGACATAATTATTGCCACCAGCAGGTTCGTGCACTTGTCTGTCTGGTACTTCATGGAAACACAGAAATAAAATGTAAGAGAAGTTTAGATGGTGTTGGAAGAGCTGCAGAAGTGGAAGATGAACTTCTATGAAGAACATGAGGGAGAGAACTAGAAATGCTGCCATGACCTTGGTGCTGACCACGGAGAGGTGTCTAGACGTAAAATAAAACACCTGGGGCGTGCACAGGGCAGGGGGACCCAGCTCTTCTCCCCAGTGGGTCAGAGCTGCTCTGCTGATGGACACAGGGTAAGACTTGCAGTGGGTGTTCGCTGCTCACGAGTGTGTCTGACTCTCACCCCTCCCTGGTGCCGAGGCAGAAATCCCCATGTCTGACCCAAATTCAGGCCTTTCCCACATCAGCAGTGCAGCTGTACCTGGCCAGACAGGAGATGGGCTCTGTGCCCACCTTCCTGGGGCATTCAGTGTCCTGGGGAGAGGCTGGGGAGGAGGAAGGTGCCTGCGCAGGTGCTTCAGTCTGGCTTGTGAGAAACCTGAGATGTCAGGGCTCCTGACAAGCTATACATCCCCAGCTCTCACATAAGCTGAGCACGAATATTAACCTGTCAAAAACCACCTAAGAAAGAAATTGACCTCATTTGCAGATAGCTAAAAGGAAATTTCTTCTCAGACTCACAATGTTATGAACACTTTTTGTTCATAGAAGCCATCAAGTGTGACACAAACTTTATAGATATAGGAAAAAAATCACTTCATTTTCCTCAAGTAATTCTTCCATTTTCACTACATCAAGGTGTGAGTGGGACAGACAAACCCTGCCTGCCTCCCTTCATGGTTGGATCTGGGGTATTTTGTAGGCTGAGGGGTCCAAATCAGAGTTCCTGTGTTTGGCACTGCCCGGTGGGCCCTCAGTGCCCCACAGTTACACTACAGGTGCCACTGAACCCAGGCTGCTTCCCCCAGCTGGCTGATGTTTGTATCCGCCCTGTGCAAAGCCAGGAACAGGCTGGCATGACAAAACCTGGGCTGTGTGTGACACAAAGCCACCTACCAGTGGCAGGAAGGGTGTGGGTGCCCTGGGTGTCCCCAGAGGTGACACCCCTGCCGTTCCCTGGGACACAGGCGTGTCATTCTCTGCTGCTGGAGAGTCAGGGGCTCGGTGAGGACTGCAGGCAAGGCTGGCATGGCTCACTGAGGTTAACCTCTTTTCCCATCTGAAGAGATTCTTCCCCCAGACCAGGAATTGGTGTTTGGGATCTCTGGATGCTGCTGTTTCCAGTGTGCCATAAATGAGCCCCAGTAGGTTGGTGCCTGTGGGTTCTGTTGCTAAGGTGACACAAACAGTCTCTTGCTTCAGCTGCTGGAGAGGACAGTTCAGCAGGAGGTGTTCAAATGAAGCTGAATTCAAACCTTTTTGCATTCTTTCACCCTGAAGTAAAAACAATTTTGTTTCATGGAGGTTTGGTTTCGGACCCCCCTGAGCCGGGGTCGTTTCTAGTCCAAACAAAAGCATCACTCTGTGCATCTGCAAAAATGTCTCTGTGCTCCAAAGAGGAAAATAAGTCTTACCCAGTGTATTTCCCTTGTAATCTGTGTTTTAGTGCTTAATGTGTTGTTGCACTTGAAAGCGCTGAGGTGGAAGGTTTCTCATGGCTGAGTTTATCATAAATGAGAAGAGCAAAGCTTTGATGATCCCTCTGTGCTGTGTTACTGTTCAGCTCTGCCCTGTTTGCCCATTTGAGCTGGCAATGATTGTTCTTTCGGCACTTGAACAAATAAATAACCACAAAGGTTTGCCAGCAGATCTGCTTTGTTTGTGCCGTTGCGCCTGACGCTCGCTCGCGAGTCACGTCCTCTGTTTAGTTCTGCTTCTGTTAATGCCAGGCACAACTGCAGGAGAAGGGGACAGCAGATGCACTCAGGCTCAGGCCTGAGGGACTGTGAGCCTTTTTCTCCAGCTGTCGCAGCAGTGTTGGTGTCATCTGTCCTTGCAGGCCGTGCTTCCCTTTCGGCTGTTCCAGCGGCAGTGCCCTGCTCATTGCAGTTTCCATCCATGCCTGGGAAGGAACCCAGGCTTTCCAAGGGGCTGCAAGGCTCTGGCCACGCTCTGCCAGTTCTGCAGGGCTCACACAGTGAGCCTGGTGCTGCTGGCACTGAGCCCTCTGTGTGCTGGCCCAGGAGCCCCTGGGTGCAGGTTGTTTGTGAGTTCCAGGGCTCAGGACACGATCCTGCCCCAAAGCTCCCTGGTGCTGCTCCGACCCTGCTTCTCCAGAGCACCCTGCGCTGGGGTAAAGGAGTGCAGCTGCAGTGGTGCTGCCTCTGAAACTCTGAGCATTTGAAGCACTGCTGTTATGTATCGCTTCTCTGGAGATGCCCCGGGGCTCCTGGTGTACGTGTTCAGCTCATGTCTGGCTGTGCTGTGTGGAGGCTCCTCGTGTTTGTCTCGTCCCAGACCCCAGCTAGGCCAGGGTGGCTCCTGGTGCCGCGGCCAAGCAATGCCCTGTTCCTTGCAGTCAAGAACTTCCTTCCCTCAGCAGTGCCCTGGGTGTCGCTGGGGCTGAACAGCCTCAGGGGCTGTGCTGGCTTTTCCAGAGGGCTTGGAGTGTGGCCAGAAGGAACAAACCTTTCTTACAGACCTGCCCCTTTTCACTGATAAATTATCTTCGTGTCTGCAGGAGCACCTCGGGCTCACACTGGCTCCACTGTCAGGAGACAAAGTTTGCCTTTATTTATATCTTGGCTGCGTGACCCAGGCAGTCTGTGAGTTTAGAGTCTGTCACACATAACTCAGAGTAAATAAATCCCCTCATAGTTAATCGTACATTGGACACAAATCATTTGTAAATTCAAACAGAATGTTCCCTTTTTTGAAGGTTTTGCAATGGGGAGATTTAAAACCAGAGTATTTGAGCTGAGTGTCAGGTTTAATTTTCACTTACTAAGAATATTAGTTAGGATGCTATTTACTTAAGAAATTTGCCATTAAGAATTTATTCATAGCAAATGCAAGTACCTCTGAAACCTTTGTTCTCAGTTGAAACAAAATGTTTTGTGGGATTATTAAATGCTGCTCTGTGAGCTTTGAATTTCAAATAAGAGTTGGGTTCAGAAGTGTCCCAGTGGACTGAAGAGATGGAAGAGCCCAATGGGGACCCACTGTCTGACCTTGAACGAGTCACTGCAGTGCTTCACACTTCAGCTCGTACCTGGATTTGTGTGATGAGATATTTACACTTACTGACCTTGTAAAAATGGAGCAGAATTAATTTTTACTCTGTGCAGCAGAACTTCAGAATGCTTTGTTTGTGTCAGCAGCAGCACGTAAGATTCTTTCTGCAGTTAGTGTTGTGCCTGGAAAACGGAGGTGTCTGGGTTTGGTCCTTGGTTCTGCTCTGTTTTCCTGGGGGGCTTTGCAGGATGCCTGATCCTGTTGTATTCCAATGTCCGTTCGTGTTGGGGTTTTTTTCCTCTTAATCTCCCCTCTTTTTTGTTTCTGGAAATTGTGGGAATAAGGGCACAATTGTAGGAGGTTGGGCACAATTTGTGAAAGCAAAGTTGTGTTTTTGAATACCTGGGTGTGTTCTTGGTGTTGAATCTGTTTCACCTCACAGGTTTGCACTTCAGTGCACTTCAGACATCTTTATGTTATTACAGCACAATTAGAAATGAATGGAGTTCTCCTCCCTCTGCAGTGTTAGTTAAATTCTCCATATGCTGGTAGGTTAAATGGGTATTGAACTGTTTAACATTAATTAAACAGCCAGGGCTGGGGAGAAGCCAGGAGCACACTGTCCAATTAAAGCAGTTGCCTGAACGAACAGCTGCCCATAAATCAGCTTCTCTTGTACACATAACAATTGTTAATTGAATAATTGCTTAAAATTCATCTCTTCATTTTTCCTCAGGAAATGCATCACATTTACTTGGAAGCATTGGATTTTTGAGCATGTTTTGATTTACCAAAGCTGAGGTGCAGCGTGTGTGTTAGCAGGTACGGAGAGCTCACGCTGAGGCTTAGCAGGAGGGGATGGGAGGGGTTTGTGTGTGTGGGGGAGTGGACAGGAGGATTTGGGGTGTGTGAAGGAGGGGACAGGAGGGTTTGTGTGTG
>VZRS01011596.1:12183-106166 GCA_013398055.1 Ifrita kowaldi | reverse complement strand
TTGGGGTGTGTGAAGGAGGGGACAGGAGGGGTTTGTGTGTGTGAAGGAGGGGACAGGAGGGGTTTGTGTGTGTGGAGGAGTGTCAGAACCTCTCTTTGGTGTGGCAGTGGTCAGGGCAGTGCTGTGACTTTGGGTTGTGTGGCTCAGAGGCTGGATTTGATGTGCCAAACCAGAAATAGGAGCCACTGGAATGTCTGCAAGTCTCCCACTGGTGTCAGCAGTGTTTGTGTCCTGCCACTGACTCGTTCCTTGCACCGGGCAGCCCATGAAGTGCCCGGGTGCTCTGGCAGACCCGGACCGGGTCTGGGATGTGCCAGCGTTCTCAGGCAGGTGGCAGAAGCTGCTCCGCAGCTCTGATCAGGGAGCAGCTGCAGTGGCACACCTGAACGGGCACAGCAGAGAGCCAGGAGCAGCTCTCTGAAGCACAGACACCGCGATGGAACAGCTCCCAGGGAGCGGAATGTGCTCCCAGGATGGGCCTTTGTTCTGGAGCGCTGTGGTGTCTCTGTGACACAGAGCTGCAGCGATCGGTCAGACAGTTCTGTTCCTGGTTCCTCCTCTCACAGGCAGCTCCTTGCCCTTTGGAGCGGGATTTTGGTTCAGTACCTACACTTCAGATCTCATCTTGCATAGCAACAGAGAATAACAGCTCTTATTTCAGTATATTGACATGTCTGCCGCTGTTCACCTTTCCTTGGCCAACCCAGGCAAGATTGGCCATTAGGCAAGTATTGAGCTTGCACATTTTTTCTCTGTCACTGCTCAAAAGTTCTGAGTCCTTTAAGCTCAGATTCCAAACAAGGGCTTACCATGTATTTCAAATTCCTTTATGTGATCTGGGAGAAAAGCAGCATCTCCTGTTTGTTCTTGGTGAGCCGGATGTGGCTCCCTTATGTGTGTCAGGGAGCCTTTGGCACTGTGAGGAAGAGCACCCCAAGGTTAGTAAAGCTTTTATCTGTCCTATTTGGTTTATAATATGAGAGAAAAATCTTGAGTCTGCATCTTTAGCTGCTGTAGGTTTGTGAAATTCCTTTGAAGTTGGCACTCTGGTATGCATACATAAAGAATCAGAATAATTTTAGTGAAAATCTGCTAATACAGATGTTTTCTTCTTTATAACAATAACAATGAATTTTGATCACTCCTAAACAAGATCAAAGGCATCAGAATCTCCTCTTTGTTTTAACATTATAATGAAAACACAATTATACTTAAAGCACTTGAAAAGGTTGAAGACACAGTAGCTGAAAGAAACCTTAACTGCTGGAATGATACCTCGATATTGGGCTGTAATAACCTCGATTATCTGTGGCTGCTGGATTTTGCTGAAAGGAGAAGCACAAATGGCTGAGGACAGGAAATTCTGTTGTTCTCTGCAGCACCAAAAGTCATCGATGTGCACTGGTGTATACAGCAAGCAAAGGTTCTTTCTTGAAATCACTCAGCACTGAGAAATAAGAGGAATTTTTCATTTCTGATGGGGGCGCAGTGGCTTCAGGAATGAGATTTTTCTATGCCTTGTTTTCTTTGGGTGCTGCTGGACGAGGGCATGGCCCTGTCCTTGGTGTCTCACCTGCTGCACCTCTACACCCGCTGCCAGCCTCCTGCTTTTGCTATCCCAGCTTTCTTTTCTGAGAGGAAACCAGGGAAAGAATCCCCGCTTTTCAACTCATTCCATCAAAACCCACGGGAGGCATGGCTCTGCCTTATTTTCCCTTGAGATGCTGAAGTATTTTGAGTCCTTCCCTCTCCCCCATCCCAATCTTTTTCTGTTCATATAATCATGGAATGGTTTGGGTTGGAAGGAACCTGAAAGCTCATCTGATTCCAAGCCCCTGCCATGGGGAGGGACACCTTCCCCTGGGGTGGATCTGCAGCAGGGAACTGAGCCATGGCAAGGGCTGCAGTGTTTGTCACCTTCCCAGGACAGGCAGGACCCCCAGGCTGAAGGCTGTCCATGCCCCAGGATGGGTCAGCAATGAAGAAACCACCAGCACTGCATGGTTCTGCCAGGGCCACCCCTGCTCTGGGTGCTGAGGAGTCGATCCCGCGTTGTCCCAGACAAAGCCACTCTGGCAAATGAAGCTCCTGGTGGCTGGCTGAGGTGGCAGCTGCTGGGCCTCTGAACTATTCCCTCAGGAATTCATTAGGAGGGGTGCCAGGGAATTTTGTTTAATATACCCCCACTGCACTGTGCTGGTAGCAGGGGACTGGGTGTGGTGGAGGAAATGAGCCTGTGACAGCTGCATGCCAAGTGCCCTCTGCAAATGCATCTCTGTCAGAGCCACCAGGCAGCTCTGTCACCCTCCCATCAGCTGGAATTGGATGCCTACAGAGGTGGTAATTACAAATCCCAGCCAGGCTGCACAGGCTCATTTGTCTCTGTTTATCATCAGAGCAAGAATATTGATCATTACTAAACCATTAAATATCTTTGGAGAGGAAGAAGAAAATCAGATTAATAAAGGTTGACATGCATTGTGAAATGTACTTCTCCATGAAAGTCAGGTTTGGGAAGTGCAGAGATGACAAATGAAATCACTCTGCTGACCTGGGACAGACGGCATCTCGGAGAAAGCCACTTGGGATTTTTATTGCTCAGCTTTGTCTTTGTGTTTGGGAGCCAGCTGAGTGACTTTGTGTTTGGCTGTGTGTGTGCAGCTCTGGGGTTTGATGGGCTCCCTGCAGGGGAACCCCAGGTGCGGTGGAGTCAGTGGCGTGGAGCTGCTGTGGTGGAGCTGTGGTGGAAGTCTGCTGAGTAAACCCTGCCCTGGGCATGGGGGCTCGGAGCCTGTTCCAGGGGAAGGCTGGGAAGTGCCTGCCTGGATCCAGGGGTGGGAGCGCTGCAACCACGGCCTGTTTACACTGGGGCAGGCAAACAGTTGGGTCTTTTACCCACTGTTCCAATATCAGGTGCTACATTTTTATCTCAGACAGCAGAACATGGACATTTTCAGCACAAACTGGTATTTCCCTCGCTGTGCTCCTGGAAACAATGAATTTTGGCAGTAGTTTGACCAATACCTTTTGACTTAGAGCATTGTTACCAATTTCCTTTCTAAGCCCCCTTTTATCTAGTAGCCATTTTATGGAGAAATGGCCAAGAGTGTGCTGTGCAGGCTTGGTTTTCTCAGGCTGAGTGTTATGAGCTGTGGATATGCAGGGAGCTGTGTTATAGGAGGGCAGTTGTAAGGTGCTGGGAGCTCTGTGTCAGGTAAAGCAGAGCCAGAGCCCAGCCAGGTGAGGGCTGATGTCCAGCTGAGGCTGCTGGGGTGTCTCTGCAGCCCAAGGAACGGCCAGAACTGACCCATCTCCCAGAGCAGGAGAACCACTCCACAGATGGAGTTGCTTGCAAATATCTGTGATCAGTAAAAGCCTTTAATCACAGGGTTCTAGCCCCAATTTAGGTTTTCACGCATGCCAATTAGGAGAACCTTGTTTTCTATAGATACAGTCTTTCCTGTTTTGAAAGCTTGACAGTTCTAATGCTTTGAAATTATTGAAGCTGACATGTCTCCTCAAGAACAGTTTAATCTGTCAGATTCTTCCTTCTTCTATCATCTCAATCATCTAATGACTAAAAAAAAAGAAAGAAAAAGAAAAACCTCCCAATGAGTTATTTTCTACCTTTCTTTAACTTGCCAATAAGCACAGAGGTTTTAACTTGTGGTAGGAATTTCTCTTTAGAAACAGGGAAGAGCTAATTAAAAACATCCAATCTCCTAAATGATGAATTATGTTGAAGTCCAGAGTGGTTTGCAGGTGATAATGTCAGAGTGTGTTGGAGACATGATTTGCTTGTCATGCTGGATGCTGAAAAGAAATTCAGCTTTACATAGAGCAGATGACCTTTCTGGATTCTTTCATTTTTATATTAGAGTTTTTCTTCATGTTCATACAAGCAAATCTCCCTTTTCTTGCTACATGACTCCTGGTAATTTTGCTGGGTGAATTTTTTCAGTTGAGGGTCTGATCAGTTTGTTTGAAGGAAGTGGCAGATTTGGCACAAACTGGCAATTTCCTCTCTGAGGAGGGCCAAAGATGATGAAGCAGTAAAGTCTTGGGTGGGCATCCCTTGAAAATGACCACAAGCCATGCAGATAACGCCTTATAACTTCATAATCATTTGCAGGGGCTCAAAGCAGGCCTGGAGTTAGCAGCCTTGGGGTTTCGTTGTGCTGTTTGCTCCTTCTGTCTGGTTAAGCTGCTGCAGGAGCATTGGCACAGGAGTGGGAAGATGGTAAAATTCCATGTGGTCTGCTGAGGTGAAAGAAAAGACATGAATGGATGGTATCAGCACTATTAGTTTTCTTTCACTCCTTCAGTGAAACCAATTATTGATTGCAGTGGGAGTTTGAATAACAGATGATGGAAAACAGGTGGGAGCAGGAACCTCCGGGTTTGAGTTCAGCACGCTCAGATCCCCAGCTTTGGTGTACAGGGAGGGGGTTCCTCTTGCTCAGTCAGAGCAAGAAGACTTTATTATTCTGTGGAGGGATAGCAACAGGATATTACACATTAACAGCCTTGATTCCTAATTAAAAACAAACAAGAGATGCAAACTCTCCCAATCAATGTGTTTAATCGGTGCAGGTTTCATTTTTTGAAGCTCTCAGTCCCCCACATCTGCATATATAATAGCAGGTAAATCTCCCATTGTGAGTGATTGATGGGGAGAAATAAACAAAAGCAACTTTGATATAGGACTTAAAATCACTCCAAAGGCATTTTAAAAAATATCCCTCAGCTTCCTCCTGTCACTGCAAAGGCACCAGTGCAGTGAGCCCCGTTTCACTGGGGTTTGCCTGCTCCTCGTAGCCCCAGCCCAGTGCGCTGTGGTCACCTGGGGATTTCATTTGCAATCAAACTGTCCCCTGGATCTTGCCTTGTCTAAGCCCAGATGTGTTAGCAAGATTAATCCTGTCCCAGGCAGCTCCCCAATTACTTTTCTACTCTCATGAGCCTTCTACTGAAACCGTAAGTAGTGGATACACATCCTTTAAACACGAGAGATTTCGCCATCGACTGCTGGGCTCTGAGCCCCGCCCGGGATGAACCATTCCTTGCAGGTTCTCTGCTGGGCTGGCAGTGCGTCTGAATGGGTGTAGCCAGTGCATTTGGCCCTGCAGCAGCTGAGGATCAGGCCTGGTTTGTGCTGCAAGCAGCTGTATTCGATGTTTGCTCATTAAAAATAACCAGGAATGTGTATTGTGGGATGAACTATAACGATACCGAGTTTGGAACGGAATAAACAAATCAGCGCTGCGTGATGAGCGTGTGCTCAGCTGGGAAATGCCAAGTGATAAAGACATTTCTGCTGGGGAGGGAGCCTAATTGCTAAGAGGAGCTGAGCAGAGAGTACAAATAACCAGGCCTTGCCATCTCAGAGCTAATAAAAGCTCCAAGAGTTCCACTGGCACTCGGGGGAGCTGAGGGCAGTGCTCACTGCTGCTCTGCAGCTCCCAAATGTTCCCCCCGACAACAGGGGCTACAACTGGTGTCCTTTGGAGTGAGCAGGATGGTTGTGGTCACCTGATGACCCGGGCTGGGTGAGGGGAGGGGAGCCCTGTGTTGTTAATCAGCAGGAGCTCTGTGTGGGCGCTCAGCTCTCCTTGGGTGCACACCAGTTGTTCTCCTGCAGCACCAGAACAGGAAAGAGATGCTTCAATATTTTATGAACATGGACATTAGACAATGAAAGTCTATTAAACCAGCAATTCACATCACCTTAAACTTCACTATATTGTGTAACAGGAGTAATTCCAGGTGGTAATGTGCCATCACTGAGACAAGTGATCAGAGTCACTGGGCACACTGGGGCTACAAGTGCAGAAAACCGATTTGGGCAGGATCCAGGAGAAGCGTCCTGGAAATAACCAGCAGGGCAGATAATCATCTGCTAACGGGAGGAAGTAGCTCACTGCAGGGTGTGATCTCAGGGTACCACGAGCCAGTGCTCAGTGGATCCCTCAAAACGTGCCGTGTCCATCCCCTGCTGGCAGGGCAGCCACACTGAGGCGTTTTTAGGTTGTCTCTGTATTTCATTGGAGAGCAAAGGTCCCAGTGTGTTCTCACCCTGCCTCCTGCTGACCTTATCCCCTCTCTGCAGTCACAGCAGTGACAGACTGACCGCTGCCCTGGTCACTGCTCGGGGACCAACTGGGCCCCCCTGTCCTGCAGGACAGCTCTCAGCCAGGTGACAACTTGTGGATCTGCTTCCTGCCTTTGCTGCCTCCTTTCCCTGATTTCCTCAGCACCTCCTTCCCAAGCTGCAGTGCTGGATGGAGAACATGCTCTAACCCAAAGGGTTTTTTCTACTCAATCCATCCTCATTTCTTGTTGGATGAGATGCTCCTCGTACTTGTACAGCTGGAGGAAGTGGTGCTTCTGTGGCAGCAATTAATCTGGGAACAATTGAATAAGGGCTGGTTTCTCTTAGCTGGATAGGCCTTGTGATTTAGGGTAACTCAATAGAAAGAAGTAATTTGGTTTGTGTTTGCAGGCCCAGAGCAGTTGTGCTCAGTGAGGTTTTGCAGGTGCTGCAGTGTGGGCTCAGCTCCGGGATATCCCAGCCCCCGAGTGCTGCCTGCAGGAGCTGTGCAGCACAGCCCTCTCTGCCTCTTGCTGTCACTTTATCACAGAGCCTCCGAGTGTCTGGCAGTGTTTTTCTTGTACATCTGTGTTTGCCTTTTATCTTGCAAATCTCCTGTGTGCTGGTGGGACCAGCTGCATCTTTCTACAGCTACTGATTTTCAAGAAATCCAGTAGAGGTGTCACCTGTCAGGTGTCTGGAGGGTTTGATCAAGCTGATGCATGGAGCACTGTCAGCAGGCACAGGGAATGATATTTCAGCTCCTCTGTGGTGTCTGATTTTTCCTTGCCCACTGCAGCCTCCCTTCCCTGGGCTGCTGTGCCTTGGAGAGCTGCTCTCGCTCCTTCTTGTTTGCTCCTTCCTGCTCCCCTGGCTCCCCCTGCACAGGTGCCATGGGCTGCTGGCACAGCACTGGTGACAACACCTGGCAACGATGACAAGTGTGTGTTTCAATGGATATCTTAGAAAAAATTACTGTTAATGAAATTTAATTTAGTCTGTTTATTACTGCTTGCCACCAAGAGAGCAGTCAGTCTCTGGAAAGCTCCAGCTTCCTTGGAAGCCTGGGGGGTATAAAACACCTGAAATAAGAGGGAAAACATCAGTGTCTGGGTTCCATTGCATAACTGGCAGAAGTTAAAACATGCTTGAAACAACTACTGACAAACTCTATCAGTAATAACTCATGTGACTAAACCCAAAAGCTGGTGTGGAGCCCAGGAAGCACCAGAGTGGGAGGATCCAGCAGCAGGGCTTGGTGCCAGGCTCTGGTTTGTGGTGGTGGGATCCCGGCAGCACCTTCTTGGGATGTTCTGCCCTTCCCCTTGCTGTTCCTGTGTTTTATCTCCTGAGTGTGAATCCTCGGGGTGCTGTGTTTCAGCCAGCTGCTGGAAATGTGACACTGAGGAATTCAGTACAAGCTAAGAGCAAACACAGTGGGAAGGTTTGGAATGATGCAGCTGTAAATCATTAAAGGGAAAAAAAGAATGAAAAGGTCACCGTGCTTTCCTTAACAGCCAGTGGCAGGCACTGGGTTTGCTGCTCATGTGTTGTGGGGAACATGTGTTGTGGGGTCTGTTAATGGGATTTTTGTTTGTGCTGTCTCTTTCTCAGAGGTGCTTTTTGGAATAATTTGCTACATTCTGCTCCTGCTATTTGCAAGTGAAGAAAAATGGGATTCTGAGGCTTTCTCTGTGTCTTGTGCTGCAGGGAGAAGGAGCACTAATAGCCCATGAATAATTAGTGTGTTGTTCTAAGCTCATATTGTAGATGGATGCAGTCAGAGCGTGCCTGGGTTATCGCAGAGGCTTTAGGGAGCTCTGATAGCTTTGCCTCTTGCTGGGGCTGCCTAACATTGCTCATTATAGAAATACCTGGATCAGAAATACGACTCAGGGACATGTGTTGCATGTCAAATGTGGGCGTGTATGATATTTGCAAAATGCCACAATCCTCCCAGCCAAGATGTGTTTCCTGTGGAGAGTTTTCCCTCAGAGTCCATCTCTGAGCTTGCACTTCACTGGGCGCTGCTTTGGCAGAGTGCCTTGGTGGTTGTGGAGGGTTCTTTGCATGAGTGGATATCCCAGATACTCCTGTGAAAAAGCAGCACCAAGGCAGGCACTATAAAAATGTGTTTTGAGCCATTTTTCAGCCTGTTGCTATGGGTTGCATTGAGCTGCACTAGGACTGACAGCTCCTCGGGAAGGCAGAGGGGAACGTCAGGTAAAATACAGGCCAGGCACAAGAGAGAGTGTGGTGCCCTTTGGGGCTCAGGGCTTTGCTCATGGCTCTCTGGAGCTGCTCCGTGCTCCTCAGGGCCGGGGAAGGCTGGTTCCTCTGGCGTCGCTGGGATTTCTGCAGTGGCTGCAGGTGCTGCAGGAGTGACTGTGCTGGCACGGGCTGAGGGCTGGGCTGCAGCTCCTTGGGTCAGCTCCGGGGCCTGGGCTCAGGGCATTTCATGCTGCCTCTCCTTCCTCCTCGTCCTCGAGCCCCAAGCTCCTGGTTTTGCTCATGACCCTTATTTTAAAAGGGTATAATTGATACCAAGACCATCTTCCAGTCCCTCACTTAGGGAAGAAGCTGGATGTGCACTGGGACAGTGAATTGATCAGTATTTGATCACACTGATTGCTCCCATCTAATGTATTTGATAATATTGAACAGTGTAGCCAAAAGCAAGTGAAACTGTTATATTGTGTTGTCATTCTATTTAAATAGCTGTTGCACAGTGTGGGAAGAGCTGGGAGCAGCCCAGGCTACATCAGGATCGCTGTGCCCTGGCTGGTTCACTGCCCCAGCCCCGTCCTCTTGTGCACACTCAGTCACTCCCTGGCTGTGGCTGGGCGAGTGGAACAAACAGTTGTGGTTCTGCACACGAGAAGAAGCTTCACGGGGGGAGAAGACACAGTGATCACAGATGTTTAGTGCTGCCTACCCTACAGTACCCAGCTCTGACTTCCCTCTGCTGGAGCAGAAAAAGCTGCAGTGATTAAATGTAGGTGTAAAGTCAGAGGAGGCTGTGTGGAGGTAAAGGCAGTGCAGTGAACGAGCCCCACAGAAGGGATGGAGACAAGGAGTAACGCAAGGTGTAAAGGCTGATTTATGTCATCTTGCCAGATAAAACCCCAGATCATCTGCAATTTGTTACTTACAGTTCAGCCCTGTGAAATCAATTACCGAGATGCAATTTAATTAAGGCAGGTTAATGCTTGATCCAAGGCACTAAACCCATAAAGACGTAATTTCAGTTTGCTAATCACTGTAATGCTAATGGCCATTTGACATCTGCTCGGGCAAATTGGGCCATACGTTTTGGTGCCAATTTACTCAATAATTTCCCCATGCCACAACACCCAGCACAGCTCCGGAGCTCGGGGAAGGGCTGGGCACCTCTCATGGAGGGAACCTGTCCTTGGTTAATCCTTGCTGCTGCTGCTGTTTCCCACAGATCTGGCCTGGGATGCAGCTCACCTTTTTACACGTTTGTGTTACTTTTTCTCCCCAGAGAGCCGAGTGCTTCCCCTCGCTGTGCCATTGACCTGTCCGGGGACTTTTGGCGAGTTTTTGGCTTCCGTTGTGCTGCAAAGGCTTTCAGCTTGGAGGGCAGTTGTGCCTTGTTCTTTACATAATGTTATCAGTGTGAAGGACCTACTGGATGTGGCAGGAGGCTGGGAAGCTGTTTGCTTCCAGTTCATTGTTATTCTGTTTCTGTTCCTCTGGTCCCGAGGTGGCTGTGCTGAAACAGAACAGGAGTGAGGGAGAAGGTGAGGAGTCCAAGAATAGCAGTGCTGAGGCTGGGAGAGCTGGAGGGAGGGCAGGCTGTCACCCACAAGGCACTCGGGGGATGGACGGGGTCACTGTCCCCACACTGCTGTGGCAGGTCCATCCCAAGGGCCACTCTGAGGATGAACATCTGCAGGAAATGCCCAAGAGGTGCTTGAGTGAGGCCAAGGCTCATCCCAGCTGCACTTGGGGCACAGCACCAGCTCCCGACACCAGTCCCACCAGCACAGCTGCTTAGTCAGACCCCTACAGACTGGTGAGCCACGTGTAAAACCTGGGGTTAACTCATTTTGACTCCCAGGGAAGTCTGGTGGGGTGTCAGGGCTTTGTGATTTGTACAGAACAATGATCTTAGGGTCTCAGATCAGAAATGAATCATTTTTAAGCATAATAGTTAGGTGTGTTTGAGTTTTTTGGTTAAAAATCCAGCTGTGTCCTGTGCAGAGCCACAGGAGTCAGGCTCAGAGCCTCACTGAGGGCATCATGTCAACACCTCCCTTCACCAACCCCAGGGCAACTGTTTATCTTCTTAGACCCAACAGAATTATCTTTTATTCACTTTAATGCAGCCCTCACTGTCGTCTGGGATGTTTGTGTGAGTGGGGGCTTGGATCCCTTCCCAGCTTCAGAAAGTTTTTATACTGTAATTTCCAAACTGGTGTTTGTAATTAGTCCATAAAAGAAGGTAATATGTGAAAAGTGCTCAACTGCTCTTGCCAGGAGAGAAAATATATATTGTAATGCATTCAGAAAACATTCCAAGGGTAGAGGATCAAGTTGTATTTGATTTTCTCATTCTCTATAATAATCATCTTTGTTGTCTTGCAAAGCTCCAGCTTTGAAGTGCGACACATAAAGATTCTGCAATACCAGCAACTGTTTCTCTTTAGCTATTTTCCAAGTGATTTGATTTTTTCAATAGCATTAACTATATGGAGGTCTAACAAGTTGTAATTAATGTATTCAGCCATTTTCTTTTGTGACAGGCTGGAATGTGAGTGACAGCATGAAGGGAAGAAGCAGAATAGAATTGGATGCTTGAGAAGATTATCATAACATAAAAACTGACAACTCTCTGGCTCTTGAATAACGTATTGTGTTACTGAAAAGGGAGGAAAAAGCTATTTCACAAAAAAGCCCAATGGGGCTTAGAAATTTTTTGAGGAGGGGAGATTTTCAAAAGCCTTTTTTAGTGTTGGACAGATCTGAATACTGAAGTTCACAAACAGTTTCTCACGTGCTGAAGTGCGTGTGCAGTGGAACTGGTGAGCACGTGGTGGGATGGGCTCTGCTGGGCCCGCTGTGGCTGCTCTGTGTGCCCGTGGCTGCAGGAGCTGGGGGGAACCAGCACCCTTGCAGGGGAGGCAGGAAAGCAGGCCCAGAGCACAGCGGGGCAGTGGGAAACAGGCTCTCACTCATCTGTCAGGATCTCAGAATCTCCTGAGCTGGGAGGAGCCCACAGGGGCCACCAGAGTCCAGCTCCTGGCCCTGCCCAGGACACACCAAGAATCCCACTGTGTGCTTGAGAGTGTTGTCCAAAGCTGAAGTACCGGCTCAGCTCATCCCCTGGGGCTGGTTTGTATTTCGGAAGCCGGGATTACTCCTTGGGAAGATGCCCTGGATGATTAAAGAGCGGAGCTGGCATCCTTTCCTCGCCTGCTGCCATCCATCCAGCACAAGGTCATCTCTGCGCTGGCCCCTTCATGTTTATTTCTGAGCCAATAAAATTCCCATTTGCTCAGGTACATTTTGTAATCCACAGCTCTCAGCCCAGAGATTGATTATCTGTATTCCTAGATAAAATCAAAGTGCAGGACTTTAAACAGATTTCCACTCAATTATTTCCCCCAGACAGCTTAAACGGTGTTGTGAAACCCCAGATTAACTCGGGAGTGGCCAAGGGCTTTGTACCTGCGTTTGCCTCCTGGCCTTGCTGCATTTCATTTTTAAAGTAGTTTTACTGCTCTTTCTTTAATTTCCACCCATCGTGGGGGCAATAACTGTGCCCAGCCTGGGCATGGCACCTGAGCAGGTGGATTTAGGGCAGTCAGGGGGAGCTCTGGCTGGCAGAACAAACCAAACAGAAACACAATGAGCACGGTTTCATTGCAGCTTGTGGCTTTGGTCTGGGGGGATCCTCCAGGCTCTTCCCATCCCACAGGAAATCCTGGCTAAGGAGCCAAGGCCTTGATGGAAAACTGCAGTTCTGAAATGTGTTGGGTGAAAAGTAAAATATGGCTTTGAAACAGAAACAGAGAATTCCTGGCAGGAGCTGTTTCCTCTGCCTGCCCCTCAGTTTGGATCAAGGTCATGTTCAAGGAGCCTCAGTTCAGCCACTTCAATGTGTGAAAGTGAAATTCCTAAGGAAATTAGGAAATGAAAATGAATTTCAAGGAGGACATTAGAAATTGGGATTGGAGGAGAACTTGTTAGCACTTGTTCTAATATTTCAGTTTGGGACTGGAGGACATTTTTGCACAAGATTTTTTCAATAGAAATATAAATGTAATCCCAGCACAATTTGAGAAACACATTAATTATGAGCTATACAGCAGATGGAGGCTTTAAAACTGTATTATTTTGCTTGATTTTTTGATGGCTTGTTCAGAATTTTTTAAATTGCCATTTTCTTCTGAACACCTTTAGTATCACATTGATAGGTGTAAGATTGAATACTGCCAAGAGAAAAAGATAGATATACATATATCTTATAAATATATTTATATCTATCTATTTATCCCAGACCAGACATTTTTACTTATTGATTCATCAGTGTGTTAGCATTTATTTAATTATGCTTTTAATTTTTTTTATTTTTACACTTCTTGGGATGATCAATGACTCAAAATATATTTTCCTTGCCCAGTTCTACAGGAAACCAGGGCACCATAAGTGAGTTCTTCAGTTCTGTGCAGACAGTTTTGTAATCCAGAACATTGAGATGCTGGTCAGGGAAGGAGACATTCTCCATCTCTTTCTCGTGATATTGAAGTGTAAATTGAAACTGTGGCAACAAAGTCCGGTGTCAGTGATAAGAAATTGCAGGTGTGTGTAGTATGGGATGGATTTGTGCTCACAAACGGATCACAGGTGGATTAGACAAATAATTGGAAAAGGAACCCGCAGCCAGGCTCTCACTGCAGTCAGTTGCACACAGTTACCCTGTAATTCCAGTGAAGTTATTCCAGCTATTCTGATTTACGGGAACCACTGAGATTAGGAGACTTCAAAAATGACTATAATGGCATCAAAGGAGCTGCTAAAACATGTGAGTCATGGTGGAGAGCATCCAAAAAGAAGTTATGGCACAGGATGACGACATGTCTCCTTTGGGGATGTTTTCATCTTGGATTTTGCTCCATTTCCTTTGTTCCTTGGAGTGCTGTAGTACAGGGTGAAGCACACTCTGAGCAGCAGCATGTGGAATAACTGCATGATTTTGCAATCTCTGTTAGAGCAGCTGCATCTGTAACTCATTTCATGGAAGTTTTACTGGTTTTTTTTTTCCTTTTACCATACCATACTCGAAGCTCAATAAAGATAAACTTCAAATAATGTCAGTATATCACGGAAGATTCAAAGCCCTGCAGCTGAGCCCGTATTCCTCAAAGTGCCATTTATGAGCTGAGCTGTTTTAATGTAGTGGTAGAAGTAAACCCAAACATTTGGCAGTGTCTATATTTGCACCCCTGGGACAGATGATGGAGGAGTTATTTGCTCCAGCCTTTAATCAATTTTAGGTAAACAGCACGAGTGTACCTTGAGCATCCATATTTTCTAATTGGCTCTCTTAAATGTGAAGCCTCCCATAACTCAGCGGGGAGATTTACAGCAGGGGAGGGGGGGAGTGCCCAGCACTCCCCACTTGGTGCCGTGATGGATCTGCTCCAGCAGCACAAATGGCAGAGTGCAGTCAGGGGCTGCAGCTCCTCGGCAGATCAAAATGCAAACCATGGGTGATTTCCCGGCGCTGTTTGATTCATTGCTCTGCAAATCTGGGGCTGCACCAGCAGCCGAGCTGCACGAGCAGTGCTAATCCTTGATTTAGCACCGCCAAATCTGTTTATTTTACGTGTGCTTAATTCTCTGGGCGCAGTCAGTTTGTGTTATTCATGCAAGGACTTCTCGTGGGGTTCAGAGAGTTTGATAAATCTACTTTCTGCACTTGGTTGGTGAAGTGTTTGTGGCTGCATCTGCAGGGAGCCCTTATGGTGAGCTGCAAGAGGAGTCAACGGGGGAGGTGAATCTTATTGTAAGGTTGTGCCCAAAATCATCTGGGACGTGGCGGGACTGAGTAGAGGAAAGGCACAAGGGAAGAGTGGTGGTGAAAAATGGCTTTGCTTGTTTAATGTATTTGATTTTATTTGGCTTCCCTTGGAGTCTCCTCCCGAGCTTGGTAGCCCCAGACTGACCCAAAGCCCTGTGTCCATGTGCTAAGTAAGACACAACGTCAAGAGGATGGGGCTTGGAGCAACCTGGGATGGTGGAAGGTGTCCCTGCCCATGGCACAGGGGAATGGATGATGTTTAATGTCCCTTCCAGCTCAAACCATTGTATCATTCCATGTGTTTGCTCTCCCAGCCTTGGCCTCACCTCTGGCTCCTGCTTGCCAGGGATCAGTTCTGGTGTTTCAAAACCAAATGTTCTTCTGTTTTCCTGATTTTATACTTTATGTGTTTGTGTGAGTCCTGGGGGTGTGGCAGAGCTCGGTAACTTCCAAGTGTTCCAGAGCCAGCTTCCTGAAGTGCAATGAGTTGTTCCCAGCTCTGGCACCTGTGACAGCACACACATAGAGCCCTGTTTGAGGCAGCCCCTTAAGAGCAGCATTTTGCACAATATTCTGCATTTTCAGCAGGTTGGGACACCCTTCGTTAAGATTCAGGCTTTATGCACCGATTACTTCTCCTCTGGTACAGCTTAACTTCTCCTGCACGGCTTAACTTTAAACCCAAGTGAAAGGAAATCCAATAAAGATAAATGAGATGTCTTTAAAGGATCCAAAAGGAAATTCGGTAGTGTCAGCAATGAATGTGAAGATACAGTGAGTTGAGGAACTTGAGGATGATGGGTTCTTTATGAGGTTACATCTGTTCACAAAGGCTTGGAAGTATTTAAGATAATTAATTGCTTTAGGAGCAACACTTCTTCAAATTCTCATGGCTGTGGCTCTCTGTGTTCCTGTCTAGCCCCAGAGCTGGGTGCATAATGTAGTAGCTTGAAGCTGATGCCAAGCAGTGCGCAGTAAGCACTGACAAAGAACACTTCAGCTTCCTGTGGAATTCCTCATGGACAACGTGTTTAATGTGCTTTTTGAACAACAAAGTCTGTTTCCCTTTCAGGTCTCCTGGTGTCAGTGGTGACCAGAGGTTTCTGCTGTTCCTGAGATAGGTAAGTCACTGAACTGTTTATTCAAGATGGGTCCCCAGTGGTGGGATGGGAAGTTGTACAGTACCCAGGAATGGCCACCTTCAGATGTATTCCCTGTGTTTTAAAGGAATTAATTCCTTCTAGAACTTGGGTTATCACTGTTGGATTCAGTTGGACTGCTTAGGGTCCTTTCCACTAAGGGTGTCTGTGGGTGAAGAAGCAGCGAGATACCCAAATTCACTGGGAATCAGCTCTTCCAAGCTGTGAGTGCAGGGTCAGTGGGTTTTTGGCTGTTTCCTGATTGCTCTGAGGAAAAGCAGTCCCTGCCCGTGAGACACTGGCTCAGAGAGGAGTATTTTGATTTCCAGGTCAGCTGTGCTTGGTGCAGACTGTGTGGGATGTTCCAGGAGTGAGTCCCAGCCTCGGGATGTCAGCGAGTTTCCCCTCCTGTGGCTCAGCAGCCTGCTCCCTGCATGCTGTTTGAGTTCTCTGTCCAAACTCCCCAGGAATGTCCCAAGTGCTGGGGCTCTCCTTTCTTTAGCAGCCTGTTCTACACTCTCTGGTTAATAAGATCTGTGCTGGAGCTGTCATCCCTGATTACACGTTTCTCTGTTTATATTGCTCCTTCCCAGTGGTCACCAGCACAAATGTCTCTGGAAATCTTAATGCATTTCCTTTTCTTCTAACACATAAATGCCTGCAAACCAATCAAAACAACCATCCTACTTTGATTGTGTATTTTATTTCTGCTGAAAGGTTCAAATGTAATGAAAATAAAATGTTCAATGAGCAAACACAGATTTTCCAGAAGAAACAGGCACATTTAACTTGTTTTGAAAGATGGATGAACGCTATTAGTTTTGATATATTCTATATATATCTTCTCACTTGACAATTGTTATTTAAAGATTTAGTTCTGGGTTATTGCTGCACTTACGTTGTAGAGTCGTTTTACACCAACGCACGGATCAGTAACTTAATTATAAATAAGTGGGTTTAAGCCAAATGTAATGGAAATAATGTTTTCTTAGCCAGAGTGTGCTTAGCCTCAGCTGTGGGGATGAGCTGGTGGCATGGGGGGTGTCCCACTTCCACACTGCACCAGAGTGTCCCGGGGTGCTGAGCTTGGGTGTGGTGGTGGTGCCAGGCTGTGCCGGGCACGTTCCAGGAGAGGATAACCTGGACACCCAAAGAATCGAGGAGGGTCACCAAAGCTGTCATGAACCTGTGAATATGGGGGTGCAGAGGTGCTGTACACAGCAATTCCAGGATGCCTGCCCCTGGGAGAGGCAAAAGGAGTGCTGGTACAGAATATTACAGGGTATTATTTTACACTTCCTTCTTTAGCAGATGAAGTGATGGATGTTGTTCAGCCTGAGTCCCTTGATGAATACCAGTGCCAATATTAATTTTGAATCCTTTCAAAACCATCTTCAAAATGTCTATTAAAATATTTAATTGCAAGGTGCTTTTTTTTTTTTTTTGCTTCATCTCTTTTACATTGTTCTTTATCTTAGAAAATGAAGCACTTGAGACTTGGACAGCGAGGGAGGGGAAGCGATCGAAATGTGAGAGGGCAAGAGCAGCAAATCCCCCAGGGCCCCACGTCAGGGAGGTTAACTTTGGGCTGTTGGGGGATTTGTAGGACTTGGGAGAGAAACTGACTGCTTGTAACTCAGAATTAGTACCTGAAAGCCTCCAGTCCTCTGCTATCGATTGTAGTCGCGGCTCCCAGCACGCCAGCAGAGGGGGAAGGAGAGGAATTATTCACTGCTATCCACCCTGATGGAGACTCCGAGCTACGCAGGGTGCGAAGTACCCGTCACCGATTTAATGGGAAACAAACACTGTGCCAGGCTTTGGGGCTTTCGGAACTCCCCCTCAGACGTTTCTCCTCGCTCTCCCCCTTTCACACTCCCCGCACTGACTCTAAAAGCTGCGGGACACGCTTGCCTGGACAGTTGGATGGTGGAGCTTTAGGAACTGGAGGGCCAGAGGCTGGTGGCAGAGGGAGCAGAGCAGCTCTGGAGTCAGGGACAGGTCATGCTGTGAGAACTGCATGGGAAATTCGGGAGAGGCTGATGGCAATGGCAGAGGCGTTCCTGTAGGAAAGGAGAAAGGGCAGCAGTGTAGGTGTGATGAGTTCTGGAGCAGGTGACCACCATGGGTGCAGGGAGATGAATCCCTCGGGATGATGGCATGAGAAAGGGCAGGTGCCGAGACAGAACCCACCAACAGAGCAGCTGAGCAGCCCCTGTGGGTGGCAGGGACAGAGCAAACACTCTCAGGGCAGAATCGGGAGCTCCTTTGGGATGTGAAAGTCTGAAGAGGTGAAAATCACTTGACAAGGACCGAAGGTGAAGGCAGAGCACAGGCGCATGGTGGTAAAATGAAGCGCCTGAAGCAAAGTGTGTGTTTTGTTTAGCAAGTGAGGCAAAAGCAGGAGGAAACAGTGCTTTTATAAATACATCAGAAATAAGAGAGGAGAAGAAATGCAGATCTAGTTTACAGAAGCATCTAAAATGCCCTGATAACCGGGTTAATTTTGACCAGGGGGTAGGATAAGGGACCAGGACAGAGAACAAACAGATGAGAGTTTGTTTGGATGTGCTGGATAGGTCAGGCCACAGGATCTGAGGAAATTCTCTTTAGAATTAGAAAGAATTAATCAAAAGTATTTTGGAACAAGGAGCGCAATCATTTTTAACAGCTTGTGGAGCTCAGAGGAGGTCTCAGAACTATCAAAATGCAAATACAGATCCTAAATGTAAAAGGAAAAAAACAGTCCAGTTTATTATTGACTAAAAATCCTAACAAATTCTTGGAAAGGCTCTTAAATTAATAAGTGAAAAAAAAAATCAGCCCATAACGCTTGGAAGAGGCAACTAAAATTAAAATAGAACAACCATCATGGGTTGGTTGAAAGTGAGTGAGATGAGTCTAATTAACCAACCCTCTGGTAAAAGTGAAACAAGTAGTTACGATACACCTTTTTTGCATTTCCAGGCAAGCCAGAGAGGTGTGTCTTGGTGTAGGATGTTTGAGAAATTTATTTCAGTAGTAATTGTCAGTATTTGCCTGAAGATCTGGGAGAGCCTTGCCAGTGAGGGTCCCAGAGGAACCTGTCTGGCTCTCCAGTCCCTTCTCTATTTTAATTAGCAACTTATATGATGGAGAACTTGTAAAATTTGCAGGTGAGCTGGAGCACAGAGGGAACACAGGAACTCTGGAGGTCAGAATTGCAATATAAAGGATTGGGAAAAGGGAGGTGTTCCTGAAAACCCCAGGCTGGAATGCAAGGATGTGAAGTATGAAGCAGTGTATGTGAGGAAAGACAGAAAAGGACTCAGCTTGGAATGGCTGAGAAAACCTCTTGTCAAGGAGGGTGAGTCCATCTGGAGCTGTAACAGAGGGGCTGGGGAGAGCAGAGCGGGGCAGTTCTGCTCCCTCTGCCCGCCAGCGCTGCCCGTGGTTCTGCTGGGGGCAGCGACACCCAGAGATGTCCTGAGCCTCTGTCAGGCCATGGGTTTAACACACCAGGAGTCTGGGCAAGGAGACATGTATTTACCATCTTTGGAAAATTTGTGACAAGGATTTCATTTCCAAAATGATAATGAAATCAGCTCCAGGGAGAACTGCTGCTGTGATGGTGTGCAGCATCAGACATGCTGCTGCAAACTCAGCAAACCACAAGCAAACCCAGGGACTCAAACTAAAACTAGTTATTAAAGCCTCTTAAATAACTTTAACCTGCTCTAACTGATAATTCATTGCCACTTTGCCTTGTCTGTGGCTGCAGTTTTGCTCCATTTCAAAGCAAAGCTGCTCTTTGTGACTGCTAACACAATGTACAGCTAGCAAAAAACCCCAGCATCTTGGCAGGGTGATATGAACACATCCAGAAAATAAAAGGGGTGTCATCTGTACCATCTGCTGCCCATGGATCAGGAGAGGGGAACAGCTGAATGCTGGAGACATCAGTATTGGAATGCTGCTGGGAGGGGAGCGGTGGCCGAGAGCCCAGAGGGGCTGGCTGGGCTGCCGCGAGGGGACTGGGCAGGCGTGGCCACGAGCCTTTCCCGGATGTTTTCCTTCTCACCTGCCCTTCTTCCCTCCTGTGTTTTAGAGCCACTGAGTCCCAGGCGTGCTGTAGGAGGTGGAGGTGTGACACTCCTGCAGTGCAGCTCTGCTGTGCTCAGAGGGCTCCATCCCTCAATAAACCAACCGAGCACATGCTGCCAGCCTTGCTCCCAAAAGCTTTCCCCAGCCAAGCTGCCTGGCAATGTCTGTGCTCCCAGCCCAAACCCACTGAAGGCCACTTCATATTTATCAGTTCTTGGCCAATGTTGTCTCAGGCTTCTCCTCCCGTCCCCGGGCTCATCCCTGGTGTGTTTGCAGAGAGCAAACCTTCCCCTGCAGCTGCCTTTGCTCTGCCTGAACAGCCCTGTCCTTTGTGCTCTGTGTTGTCTTTGGGCTACCGGGCTCGATCCTCTCAGGCTTCTTTACATGAAATAAAACTTTTCTGCACAGTTGGCTCTCCTGAAGTCAACAGGACATTCCCAGGGAGAAGTCACTAATCAATAGGTCTGCTCCAAAGCCCCCAAAATCAATAGAAATTTTATTTTTCTGTCACTGCACTCTGGATGGAGCCTTGTCAGGGGATGATGGGAGGAGCTGGATTTGGAGTTTATAAGTGCAGTTCTCACTGACTCTGAATTCATGGGATGATGTTGAACTTGGAGGAAAAGAGATGAAGCTTTGCTATTTCAATAACAGATGCCAGCTGAGTTTTGGGCAGTATCTGGGAAAAGAGATGCCTTAATAATTGTGGCAGAAGTGGGGAATACCCAGCTGCAGATCCCCACGGCCCCAGAGCAGCCCTTCTCACAAAAGAATTAGGTTTCAGGTGTAGGTGATGCCCTCACCTCACTTGATCTGTGGGCAATGAGATCGTGGTGAGAGGCAGGGGGCTGACAACCTCTTCTCCTGCATGTCAGGAGCAATAGAAGATGAGCTGGAGCCCGCGGGGGTGTTTGTCCAGCTCTGAGGCACAGGAGCCCTGCGAGCCTTCCTGCCCCGGACACACCCGGGGCCATCGGGGCAGCCCCGGCCGCTCTGCTCCTCAGCCCGGGCGCGGCCCCAGCTCCTGCTGGGCTCGGAGCACATCCTCCTTCCCAGCCTGTCTGACCCTCTGCAGAGCTGTCCTTCCTCTGCCAGCGTGGGAGAAGGGGTAGATGAAACTTGGCAATTCATGAAATACATGAAAAATGGGATTTCACTCAGAAGACTGACAGGAAGAACTTTTAAAGCACGTTACACCCTGGGTGCTGACATTTGCAGCAGGGAACTTCTGGCCCTGATGCTCTGAAGTGGTGCTTTTCTTCCTAAATACTGCCTTGTGCTTTATAGCAGGAGCAGGGTGACAGTTCACTGACCCGAAAATGAAGGGGGAAAAAGGGATCTCATGTGGAATGAAACGTTTTATTTGATTGAAACACTGAAGCTACAAGATTTCTTTTTGTGTTTGGCACAAAGCAAGTGCGGCCTCAGCCGCTGGGCCCAGCGGGATGAGCTGTGCTCCAGCAGCGCCTGTGTCCATCCCTGTGGGGACATCCAGCCCCACACTTGGGGACCTGGTCCTCCTCTGCTCTGGTAATGTTCTTGCCACATCTTGGACTGCACCACAGTAAATCAACACCAAGGTTTGGATTTCCTGAAGGAAAGCACCTGTGGGCTGAGGGGGTGGGGTGCCGCTCCTGCCGAGCATCCCTGCACAGCCCCACACTGCTCCTGATGGATGGCAGGAACAGCCAGCCTTTGCACTGCTGGAACAAATTGTGAATGACACAAACACTCCTGTATTTCATATTCAAACCACTCCCCCATGCTGCCTGAAGACCAGCAGGGCAAACCACACCGGGAGGTAGGTGCAGTGCTTCCCTGGCTCACTGAGCCATTTAAAGCTGGTATTGACTCGTCCATTACCATAAATTGGTTTATCCAGTGCGAGAGCCGGCGGTGGGGTCGGGTGATTGATGGGGAGAGGAGTGTGGGCTGCTTCCACTGCAACCTGATAACCATCAGAACAGTTATTTATACCCAGTGCTGTTGGTGTTGGTATTTCCTAAGGACACCTGCAGTGGGAGGAGAGGTACACCTCGAGGGTTGGCTCCATGGAATGCTGGGGCTGGGAATGGGGCAGGAGCTGGGCTGCACTGAGCTGCCTCCCTCCCACTCCCATCTTCCTGAAAGCACTTCAGGCCAGTAGGTGGGATTAAAAACATTTCATAGACTCATGGAATAGCCCAAGTTGGAAGGGACTCACAAGAATCATTGAAGTCCAGCCCCTGGCCCTGCACAGACCCCGCAACCATCCCACCCTGGGCATCCCTGGCAGCGCTGTCCAAACGCTCCTGGAGCTCTGGCAGCCTCGGGGCTGTGCCCATTCCCTGGGGAGCCTGGGCAGTGCCCAGCACCCTCTGGGGGAAGAACCTTTCCCTAAAATCCAACCTAACCAAACACCGAAGTGTCACTCGGCAGCACCTGGCAGAGGGCGTGGGCAGCCGTGCTTGAGCATCCCAACAGTGCTTCCCAATTCCAGACCTTTAGACCTGCACTTCGTTTAAAATTTGGCAGGTGCTTTGAGAGATGCTCCAATACAGAAATGGGGAAGAGAGAAGGAAGCTTCCAGTGTGACCTCCATCCCTTCCTGGCAGTAGGAACATCCCTCATTTGTGTCTTTTAAATCATCTTAGGTTCAGCTAAGAAGTGCTTAGATTTATTTTTATGGATTTCACTTTTAAATGCTTTCACTTGGAAAAATTACTTTTAAATTATCATTATTTTCTGTGAAATTTGCTTTTCTTCATCTGTCCCATGGTTTAAAAGTCAACTGCTTACTCAAGAGAAAACCACTTTGATGTCATGGAAGTAATGAACAGCACAAAGAGACTTTTGAAAACTTTCAGTTTTGTTCTCAAAATGGCTGATAATGTCATTTATTTTTCTTCATCCCTTTTTCACTGCTACTGAAAGTACAAAAAGAAAGAAAGGCGAAAGCAAACAATACCCTGGGAATAATAACTGAAATATTTTTATGGAAATTAATCCATCTCTTTTCTAAAAATGAGTGAGAAAAGCAGAAATAATTCCATGAAACCAGTAGGAGAAACCCCAAGTGTCTGTCCCTGTCCCTGCGCTGTCAGCACTTGGCAAGGGATGGAGATGGCCCCGTGTGGATGACAACGAACAAGTGTAACGAGTACCTAACGCAAGGAACACTGAAAGAGGGTGATTTCGGTCAGGTATTAGGAAGAACTGAGGGAGGTGAGGCCCTGGCACAGGGTGCCCAGAGAAGCTGTGGCTGCCCCATCCCTGGAAGAGTCCAAGGCCAGGCTGGACGGGGCTTGGAGCCACCTGGTCTGGTGGCCACGTGCTGTTGGTGGCCTCGTGCTGTGGGGACACTTGGTGTGGGGTCAGCTCTGCGAGGGCACCTCTGCAGTTCACAAGCTCACTGTGCTGGTGTTGGGGCTGGGGAACTTTCTTACAAACCTCCAGGCTGACCTCTTGCAGATTAAGTTACAAAATTCTCCTGAACTGCCGGCTCAGGACTATAATTCTCTTTGACCAGAAATTTAAAGGGAATCGATAAAAAGATACAAAGAAACCACACCACGCTGAGTTCCTTTTAAGTGGCTCCCATGGTACATCCCTGCCTGGCAAAAGCGAGTGCCTATTTCTAGTCTGGGTTTGTTTAGTTCCTGCTCCCCTGTGCCTTGTTATGCTTTTTACTTTGGTTTTCAAAGCTGCCTCTCCTCAGAAACTCCTATTGTGCAGAGATTTTGGACTCAGACGCCTCTTGGATAAAGGGAGTTGACTGAGATTCTCGAGTTCTAAGTCTTGAATAACTTTGTGTAACTCATTCCTGAGTCTCTTCTGTGTTTTTCCTTGAGATTGTGCTGGGGAGTTGTCCCTGCGTGCCCCATCCCCCCAGGCCTGGTGCTGGCACAGCCGGGTTGGCCATGGTGGACCCCAGCTTGGGGGCTGCCCCTGGACAGGGGGGATCCAGGGGGGCACTGTGGGGTCACCCTGCAGCTCCCAGGACATCCAGCACGGGATGTTTCCATGGGGTCGGGAGGTTGGTGTTGGGTTCTGGCGGGGCAGCGTTGCCCGCATTGCTGTGCAGTGCCATGGGGACAGGGACAGAAACTGAGCCCAGCACAGCTCCAGCACAGGCTTTTATCGGATCAGGAGCGCACAGAGGTTGTTCCCAGCGGGATGTAATGGAGTGGACAGGAAAACACAGATGCAGGCAAGATCATTTTTGCCTGTTTTAGAAAATCTCTGTAATGGCCAAGCCCAGGGAGGTGAAGGATGGCCAGCATTAACCCCAGGTTTTATAGCTGGGGAAAAAGGAGTAAATGCAGAGAGCGACTCCCGAAGCTGCAACAGCTTCACTTCCTTCCTCCATCTGGTTTTTGAAGCAGGAATTCTCTGTCTCCATGTGACTGCAGCTCTGGCTGCCTGTGCCCAGACTGACAATGCCCAGTGAATGAAATCACATCTGCTCTGCAGCATGGCTCGGGAGGAGGCTGCTGCCTCCCTGCAGCCCTGGGGCCTCTTGGAATAGAGTTTATCTGAGCTTTGGGACTCGTGAGCTCGGCACCAGAGCTCTGGGTGGATGCTCACTGAGTGGCTCCCCTGAAGCCCCTCGGCCGGGGGTCACTCAGTGGGGTGTGGGGAACACTCTGAGGAAAAGCTGTTGTGGAGATGGGAAGGACTGTGCTCACAATCAAAGTGGAGCTGTTCTGTCAGCTGATGGAGGAGAGCAGGAAAACCAGCACTGCTCCGGGCTGTGCCTGGTGGGGAATGCAGGTGGAGCTGCTCTGGAGCTCCAAACACGATCTGTGTGTTTGGAACAGGAGCTTTCGCTCATTCTCTGCTGTGTTCCTGCTATTTTTTTCCAGCATTCCTTGGTTTCTCTGTTTCTTCCTTTTAGACTTGGATCCATTTTCCTTTCAGTTGTAGATCACTGAAACTTTCCCTGGCTGAATTTTAGCAACTTTGAAATTCGGCTGAGCCTTTGTTCCATTTTGGCTGCTCATTCTGGATCCTGTTTGTCAGGTCGGTTCTTCCAGCACAGCAGAACTGCTTTCTGTAATAAATTTAATTGCCCACATTTATTTTTTGCTCCACTATTTCTTACTCAATCTGGACTTGTTTGAAGTGTTGTAAGTCTCATCCCTTTTGATGAGATTTTAAATTTTTATTCTCTTGGGCCAGAAAGCAATGCAAGCCCCACTCTAGTGGGATACACTGTCATTGCTATCCCAGTTACTCTTCAAATGGGGTTTCTGGTCTGGGGTTTCTTGATGGGCTGGTAGAGTGAAGCCGAATCCTGTGGGATGGGCAGAGTTTGGCACTAGAGCCCTTCCCTGTGGGTGAGGAGCAGGATGCACACTGAGAGGGTTGGCTCCCAGAAGCAGGAACACAATGAGGGCGTTTCCCCCCTTCTGTGTCACGAGCTGCCCTGTTCTCACCGTCTCTAATGTGCTTTGATTTTATTGATACAGACCTAATGAACGGTGCACGATTTGCGTGGAAGAAGAATAATCTGCATCCCTCTCCCTTTGTGTGAATCAGCGCTGGGTGCTTTAGTGCCAGATCATTAACCCAGGGCTGCAGCTGCTGCAGGGACAGAGCACCAAACCCAGCACCTGCCCCAGGCCCCGGGGTTCGGGTGGGACAGGGGGAGGAATCCACGCCTGGGGACAGCAATGCAGGGCTGGGCCAGCACCAGGACCCCCAGTGCCAGCAGTGCTCTCCTGGGGGAGGTGGGTTCAGCTCTAAGGTACCAATGCAGGCAGCTGGCATGAGTTCTTTTGCCTGTTTTTCACCATAGGTTTTGTTATTCAGGAAGGGCTTGGCATGACATAGTTGGGTCTTATTTGCACAGTGCAGAGTGGTTTGATGGTCGGATGTGGAGCAAGGAAAAGCCACCGAGATCCCTGGATATGGTGGGAAGCTGGGCACGGAAGCAGGGGCTGCATCAGCTTCCCCAGGTTTGAGCTGACGTTTCCAGCCGTTCGGAACGACGTGGGAGGCTCCGCAGGCCCCATCCCGGACAGCCCGTGGCACATCCATGGCATTCCAGGCCTGCCCAAGCCACGTTCCTGCAGGCTTTGTGCCTGCTCCTCAGCTTGGCAACACTGTCAGTACAAGGTCTGCTGTGAGCACAGGGAAAAGGTTTGTGTTGCCTGAGCTGACAGCCAGCCTGTTCCTGTCCCCACCTGGGTTCAGGAGAGCAGCAGGATTTCCAGACATCCAGGAATGCGCTGCCAGAGGCTCCGGCCTGCACGCTCCCTGCTACCTCAGGCTGCTATTGATAAGCAATGGTGTTCAAAAAGAGCTAAACCGACATTTTTTGCTGGGATGACCTGTGAGTGTTTGCTCTGGCAGAGCTTTTCCCAGGTGCCCCTGGAGAAGCAGCTGTGTGCTCTTGCTGTGCTCCTGCCGGCCCCGGGGCTGGGGCTCAGTTCCAGGGTCCCTGCAGGAGCTGCGAGGTGACCACACCACTGTGCCCGGGGACCCTCGGGCCATCTCCTGGAGCGCTCTGGGATTGTCACTGATGATCTCATCTCACCATGAAGGGCCACAGAGGGCACACAAGGAGCACCAGGCAGCAAATCTCCCATTCAGCTGTGATGCTTTTTGAAGTCCAACCGAGTCAGGCCAAGAGTCCCAGGCGTGGCGCAGTGACCCATGTAATTGCAATTAGCATTTTATCTGGCCTATTGATTCGACCCAAATTCTGGCATCAGTGTTTGGACACTCTTTAATTTGCAAGCAGATGCCTCCACCAGCTGCTTTCCCCGTGCAGATGCTCCACCTCGGAGCTGTGCCGGCGAGGCCATGTGGGCCACAGGAGCTGGGGCTGCCCAGATGGACTCAGGGCACTGCTGGACTGCTCACAGCACTCCTGGGAATTCTTTTTTCCTCATTCTCCCTCTGCAAGGGCTCATTCCTGCTGTCTCAGCCTGGATGTGCCAGAGGATGTGCCGGCCTGGCAGGCCTGGAGGCTTGGCGGGATTTGGGATCTGGACAGCGGGGCCCAGGCACTGCTCCTCCTTTCTCAGCCCACAGAATTCTCTGTTTCCTGTATTTGGGCCCAATTTTGAGGCCCGGTCCTTGCTTAAAGCCCTCTCTGGATGCTCCCAAAGCCGAGCACTGATCACCTACTGCCACATGAGCCTGAGGGCAGCAGTCCAGCTCAGTGACCTGGAAAAAGCACTGAGTTATTAAAAACCCCATACTAAGTGTGGTCCTACGAAAAATTAGCAGCATTCGGCATTATTTGAATCAAAAGTCCACATGAGAATGAGCAAAGTGTTTGTTCATTTCAATGGGAATTGTGAGGGGGACATTTAGGAACCAAACTGAGCCCAGCTGGCTCCAGCGTGCTGGTCACTGGTTGTTTGACCAGCTCTGGGCTTCTCTCACCAGAGGCTCTGGAATCTCCACCACTCCCTGGAGCCAGCACAGGATCTGGTCACACTCTGCTTTCCCTCACTAAAGATGTGAGCTGTTATTTTCCTACCCGTGCTGGAGCCTGCCGTGTCCCTGGGAATGTGTTATTCCAGCAAAGCATATGGTTGCTATAACTACAGCCTGGTTTGCCTCTGACATGCTCCTCGTATGCCTGATGGAGCAATGAATTTTGCACAGAAATCCATCCCTCCTCCTTTGTACTCTATCTTTCTCTTGCTGTTCCAAATGATGATGGCTTATTGCTTACCTGCCACACAGAACGTGCGTATTTATTCACTTATTTATATTTAAATTCCAGACTGGATGACAAAGGACTACATCGGGGGAGAAATTGATACATTAGAGACTAAATTAGACATTATAATCTGGAAGTAAATGAATAATAAATTAGCAGATAAGTCAGGCGTTCAGACATCAGCAGTGCTCTATCATCTGTGTATGAAAAGCCATGGAATGAATGTTGTTGGACTCCTTTGTTTGTGCAATAGTCCAAAGGAAAGAGCCACCTTTGCAAATACTGAATCCTGTTGCACCTTTGCACAAGATTTAAAGATCTGAAAGTAAAAGAATCCTTGATTTTCAGGAAAGAGAAGGAAAATTGATAACACTCATGAATTTAATTTGAGTTACAAACTGGGCTCTGGTGGAGTTTTCCTTGGGTTTGGTTTGCCTACTCCATCTTTACCTGCCAGCGGAACATCTTCAAAAGAAAATCTCTCCAAACAAATAGCAGTTACTCATCTAATTGCTCACCAAGGACACCCCACTAGTAGGATTTATAGTTGTTCTCAACACATGAATTATTTTGAGGTCCTTCCAGACTGTCGTGGAGTTAATTCATCAGCAGCTACATCACTTGTTCCAGAACTTTGTTTATTGCTGGCTCAGATCTCTCTGGGTTGGCTTTGCACCCATCGCTGGGTATTTGTAGAAATATTGACAAAGCACAGACACTGATGGGATTCGAGTGATGGCACAGCCCATCCATGCCAGGTCCTCCTAGCTGTGAGTGTGTGGAGAGTTCTCCCATCTCCAACTCTTTTCTAGCTGCCTCAAAAGAGGTTCAAGTCAGCTGTTCTACCTGTAATGGCCGGACATTGCCCAGGGAGGTTTGGGGTCTTGACCAAGCTTTGACAAGCCTTTAGTAGCACCTCAGAAGAGATTTAAAACAAAACATGGACTCTCCCCAGATGCCAGAAGTCATTCCTTGGGGAGAGAAGTTCATTTATCCTGCAATAATGAATCTGTGCTGATGGAAAGCTCTGGTATGGTGGTGATGACCATCACAGCCTCTGCCCTCCAACCACTTCGACCTTTTGTTACATCAGTGGTTGTCAATATTTCCTAATTCCCTGCCTGGACTTGTGGCTCCGTGGTTTCTCCCCTGTTTGTTGATGCAGCTACTGGCAGTGCATTTCTGCTCATCTCGAAATAGAAATACATGATACAATCTCAGAATTTAACCTTAAAATCAGGGAGGAGAAAATCATCAAAAGCAAATCCTCTCTTGGAGAGGTTTCAGCTATGTTAATAATTTCAGCTTTGGAAATATCAGAGGAATAAATAATGTGATATTAACAATCTCAGATCATAGAACCACGTAGGTTGCAAAAGCCCTCCGTGACCATCGAGCTCAGCCATTCCCCCAGCACTGCCATGGCCACACTAGCCCATGTCCCCACGTGCCACATCCACGAGGCTTAAGTGGAGATAAAATTGGGTCAAACATTGCTTTCCCCTTTTTTCTATTTCCCCCTTCATCAGACAACACTAATTCTAAACAGATTCATTGTTTTTCCCCCATCGCTCTACCGCTGGTGGTTTGGCACAAGATCTTTCTCAGCGGAATGGGGACCTGCAGAGCTGTGTCCCCAGGCAGAGGTGAAGTGCCAGGTCAGGCCTGGGTGCCTGCAGCTCCGTGTGTCCCCTGGGTGTGACACTCCCCGTGCTGGCTCTGGGACAGGGACAGGCTCTGGCTTCTCCAAGGTGCTGCTCAGGGCACAACTGCTGGGGAAGTTCCTGTCAGATTCAGGCTGGATCAGCCTGGGTTTTGGGTATTTCTTGGTGTGTGAATGATCAGCTTTGTGCCCACCTTCCGTGGGGTGAAGAGCTGGAGAATTGACTTGGGAGGGATGAGACTGCCAGAGGTGCCTGCCCTAACTCAGCTCCTCGTTTGTGTGAGCAAAGCCACCAGCGTGGGATCTCTGGGCTCCAAAGGGATCAGAACCAGCTCCAGTGTGAGTGGCACCTCAGGGGCCAGCTCAGGAGGAGACCTGGAGAGACGGGAGCTGCACCTGCAGCCAGAGCCAGCACAGGTGAGCAGCTCAGTGACAGGTGGCACTGCCAGAAATGAAGATGTCAGTGTGGAATGGCCCCTCCTAGGAATGCCCACTGTGCTGGGGGTGGTTGTTTGGAGCATCCCCTCCTGGCTCTGTGGTTGTGTTGTTCCATGTGGAGCCGCTAAACCCCGCAGTGCTCGGCGGGTGTGCAATCAGTTACACCCCAGGAGCGGGGCCTTACTTGGGATATGGAAATAAAGGCCCAAAGAATGCATTCTGTGTAATTTACTTGTTCCTGATAATATTTGTTTGTGTGCAGGATAATGAAGTGTAATCATTGTTAAATTCGTAAATGAAGTTAATCCCCGGTATCCATCATAAATATGGAAAGGCCTTGCACGCTGCAGAATCCAACGCTTGATTGTAAGTGGGTTCTGCCTGGAACTGGAAAATCTCCCACAGAGGCTTGGGCTGACCCCGAGGTCTCACCCTGATCTGGGTGAAGTGGCAAGAGGGGGTGATGGGGTGCTGAACAGGGCTCGAGGACTTTCTGGGAGGGACCATGTGGAACATCTTCCCCTCCAAAGGCCAGTCCTAGAGCAATAACAAAAATAAAAAGCAGTGCTTTTATTCCTGGTTTATAAGGGCAGAAGAGATCCACAGATCATTCAATGTGCTGTCTCTGTGTCCCAGAGAAGGAAGTCTCATCCCTAGTCCTGTCCCCAGCCCAGTGCTGCCTTGGATGGAATCCCCCTTGGAAAAGTGCCCAGCTGGGCATGTAGAGCTGGGAGCTGCTGCCCTGGGCAGCCCTTCCCTGTGCTCTGCACTGGCTGGGGCAGCTCTCAGCTCCCAGCAACTGCTTCTCCTCAGGCCTTTCTTGATGAGATCAGCCCCCGTTTTTGCTTTTGTCCTGGGTCCTTCAGACACGGCTTGTCCAGCCATAGTGCCTCACCTGAGTGTAGCAAATCCTCACCTCAAGCTATGGAGATGCCTTTGGAAAAGCCTGCACTGGTACCCACGGGATCAGCAGGAATACCTGGCTCTCCACAGCACGATTTGAGTTGCACTGAAGATTTCTCATGTGCCTGTTCTTAGTCTTTAATAAAAACAAGTTCAGTACACCGAACAGTGACAATTTCAGCTGTTCCTCACTGGTTTTAATTGCCAACCCCCAAATAGCCAGATGGCCACGGCGCTGAACTGAACCAACTGGAGCAATTAGAAGGCCTGGGAACCCTGTAGGCTCCTGCTCAGGATGAATCCCAGCCCTCCGAGGCGGAAAGCAGGTGGCTCGCTTCCTTCTCATCATTTTTCATTTTTGTTTACCTCTGTGTTCTCAGACACAGGCCAGGAGTGAAGCGGGGAGAGCCAGAAATAGCAGGAAATATGGTCTAGCTAAAAGGGGTGTTAGGACTTGTCCTCTCCTTGCATAAAGCTCACCGTGATTTGCATATGTGAATGAGAACGACAACAGTGACATTTGAAGAGAACTCCAATGAATAAGGTACCTTTGGAAGCACAGGGGGGAATGCTGGCTCGTGCCTGCTCAGAGGTGAGGAGCTCTCTGGGGTCTGGATCAGGGGGTTTAGGCCGGATTTTAGGGAAAGGCTCTTCCCCCAGAGGGTGCTGGGCACTGCCCAGGCTCCCCAGGGAATGGGCACGGCCCCGAGGCTGCCAGAGCTCCAGGAGCGTTTGGCCAGCCCTGCCAGGGATGCCCAGGGTGGGGTTGTTGGGGTGTCTGTGCAGGGCCAGGAGCTGGACTGGATGATCCCTGTACGTTCCTTCCAGCCCAGGACATTCCATGATTCTGGGTCTGGCCACCCAAAATTTGTCCTACTCACATCAAAAAACGTTCATTGCTCCTGACCGGAGCGTGCCCTGCACAAGGCCTGGCTCTGGCACGGGCTGGGTGTCCTCCAGCTGCCCACACAACACACGTGGCAGCCCCTCTGGAGATTTGTGCTGAAACTCCCACTCTTGGAATAAAACTCTGGATATTAACAAAACTCCCTGCAGTTGTTAAATCTGAGCAAACAGCACTTGGAGCAAATGCCTGATGATTCAGTGAGGTTCATAAAGACAAAAACCTGCTGGTAGTTCACTGAAATCAATCACCTGTTGGTTATTTTAAATTTACATTTAGATACTGTATTCTAAAGCTGTGGTGCCGATGCTGAAGGAATTAAAGAGCTGGAATTCCATGGGGTTTATGGTCATGATGTGGTTTAGTGGGCATGGAGGTATTTGGTCAGAGGCTGGACTTGATGCTCTTGGAGGTGTTTCCCCCTTAACGATTCTGTGATTTATGTGTGTACAGCAGGTCTGTATCCTGCATTTGATATTCCCCCTGTGAGCAGATACCAATACTCTTACAGATCATCAGAGAAATACCCTGAATGTACAATTAAGTAAAGTACAAAACTTTCCCTGGCTCTGATTTATTTTGGTCCTGCTGCAGTACTGCAGCAATGCTCTGGTGCATTCCAGGTGCCTGGAGCAGTGAGTGGTGCCAGTGTGAGCACACAGAGGCAGCAGAGCCCGGGCAGGGGGGATGGAAGGGGGGCATTTGCTGGGGGATGCAGGCCCGGGATGCTGGGAGCCCTCGCCTTGAACAAAGATCATGTAAAAGACAGCCTCTCTCCTCTCAGATGTATCACTTCACCCTCCCAATTACATCTTCGCTCGCAAGGGGCAGAACCATCCATTGCTTATCCTCAGCTTTCTGCTGGACTCTCACATCCACCCAAATCCCGTTTTTCCATCTGGAGCAGCCTGTGCACCAGCCAGGACAAGTTTGCCACAAAAAATCTTGGCAGAATCTCTTTGCTTAAATGTGTTTGTACGTGTTTGCATTTGTGAAAGCAAACAAGCCCTGTGAAGTTTTTGTTTAGCAAGGTTATGAATTATTTGCTTATTTTGTTCCATATTTGTGCAGCTGCTGATTTTACGTCTCTGTAGTTGTGGCTGGGCCCAGCTTGTCTCGTGCCAATAAGTAATAACGGTGGTAAATTTAATTAAAGGAGCGAATATTGCTTTTTGTTGTGATCTGGCACGGCTCTTCCACCTGCACTGCTCTGAGGGAGCTGGTACCCCGGGGGGGTGACAGGGAGAGCAGGGTGAGACCCCCAGGCCTGCAGTGATGTGTGATGGCTTTGGAGGTGGGGAAACACCAGGGAATTGTCCCTGATAAATAACCCGTGGGGCTGCACACAGGGAATTCTGCTCTGCAAACTGAGTCAAATTCAGAGGGGTAAAATGGGTACATCTCAAGGGAATTGTTTGCGTGGTCATCTCCAACATTTCCTTTGGACACAGTTTCTTTTTCAAAACTGTGTAGTGGTTCAGCAGGCGTAATAGTAACCCAGAGCAAAGCTGAATCAAATTAACAAGCAAAAAAAAAGCCACAAAGCCACCTTTAAAGTATAACCACAAAAGACCTTCAGGCTTTCTAGCCCTGTAATGGAGAGCACGTAATAATCCAGTGACAGCATGACCAAAATAACGCACACTGAAACCAGAGCAGAGAGAATGAGCGAAAAGAAAGGAAAAGAGATGAGATGGGAGACTACAATCATTGCCTGTTGGCCTTGTTGCTGTGCTTGTTTTCCTCCTACTCCCATTAAATCATGTTTATGCTGGATTATTGTAAGGAAAAAGGTACCGTAAAGTTTTATGAGGAGAGTCTTGGAGGGGATAAGTGTTTGTGGCAAGCTGCTGTTGCCTGCCTGAGCGATTCATTTGGAGGTGGTTGTGTGGAGGCCGTGCTGATGGAATTGCCGCTGTGGGAGGCTGAGGGAAGGCATTCCAGGGGAACAGGCAGGGTGACCCCGCGGGCAGCGGCAGCCCTGAGCTCTAGGAGAACGTAACTCCTGTGCCCCGTGCAGCTTGACCTCATCCAGGAGGTGTAGCTGTACATTATCGGGGACTGATGTGCCCGTGAGCCCTGCTGCTGCCTGCCCAGGAGCTGCTGTCAGAGCCACTGTAACAAACAACTGGCAGCTCTCCATCGGTCACCCACGGCCAGGAACAGGTTTCTGTCACACGGCTCTATTTACTGGCCAGCTCGGGCTCCTGGTGAGTGCTCAAAGACCCCTGCAAGGTCGCAGCAGGGTAATTGGGAATTGCTGCTCAACAAAGCCCTGCCCTCGGCCGCGCCTCAAGGTGGGCGTTGCTCTTTACAGCACCACGATCAATCATATGATAAAATCCATCACACTCAGCTTCCCAATTCCCTCGAGATCATCAGCAATTTAAGGGTGGTTTGGCTGCCCTTGTCCAAAGGATCTTCTGCTCCCAGCCTTGGCACAGAGGGCAGAGCTGCACTCTCATCCCAGCACACAGGTTTGTGTCTTGAATTCAAATACACAGGATTGTGCTGACAGGAGCAAATGGGAAGTTGCAGACAGTTCTGCCTGACCCCCCTGTGCAGGTGCTCCATGATGGGAGCCCTTCCCAGGGTTCCCTTTCCCACATTAACCCCGGGGCTGTTCCCCTCCCGGACCCCCGACACCCCAGCAGTTACCAGGGGAGATGGAGAGTGTGGAATGGGCCCTCTCTGCTCCTGTGAGGGTGCAGCAGATGTTGGCTGGCAGATACATTTAACCATCTCAGGGCTGGCAGTCGATGTTTGTTCTCTGAGAGCCAGAACTAACCAGGTTTTTGACACAAAGGCAGGTCCCCATATAATCAACTTTCTGGAATGATGCCAGAAAAAAAAACAAATTAAAATTTTAAGAAATTTAAAATTAAAAAAATTAGAAATTCTTGTGCAACTGCAAAGACTGTGAACTTGATTTACCAGTGCAAACAAGAGGAGCCTGCCAAGTTGCCAACACAGTTGTCTAATTTGTTGACACGGAGATCACAGGCAAGGTTTTGTTTAGTCCTGTACATCTGCATTTGTTTGCTGCCTGATCAGGTCTCTAATCCAGCCCCTCCTGGCCGGGGGAAAGCTGCTCCATGTCCTTCCCACAGCAAAGGGCAGGGGGGATATTTTAAACCTTGTTTCTGACCCTCTCTGATGCCGGAATCTGTTATCCCTCAGGTGGTGTTTGCTTTCAGGAGGGGCTGGGGCCGGTGAGGGCAGGTGGCAGTGGGATGTGGAGGGACAGCGATGGCGTGGACGTGGCTGCTCTGTTGGTGTGAATAACGCCCAGCTGGGGGTCACTGCAGATGGGATCCTTCCAAAGAAACCTGGATGTTCCACTGGAGCCAGAGCAGCCGGGTCCAGGGATGGGGCTCCTGCTCACACCCAGCAAAACTCTCCCAGCCCGTGGGTATTTTGCCCAGGCAGACAGGGAGATAAATTCCTTGACCAGGAGAACCTCCCTCTCACTTTCAGACTTAATTGACATTTTCCTTCTTTTCTTCCCCTTCCATCTGCTCATGCCCATCCTGCTGCACCTCCACCATGCAAACCCTCGTGCTGAAATTCCCCTGGACTCTCCAGCCCAGCTGCTGTGACATCTCTGTGAGTACCTGCATTTTTCTGTCATGGAAATGGGAGATGGAGAAGAGCAGAGGTCACTCAGGCTCTTACCTATTGCCAATGCAAGTTTACTATCAAGAATCAATTTACCCTGCTCAGGAAATCATTTTGTGTATGCCCAGGTGACAGAAGGGACTGGATGGGGTCATTCTGTCTCAGGAAAAATCTTATTTGGCATGAAAACACTGTGACCCCAAATTTTTCCTCCTGACCTCTGAATAATTCTTGTTTCACAGCGCTATTTTACACTTTGCCTGACTCTCTCTCATATACCCCTCCCTCTCAGGAGCCTCTTTAAAACCACCGCTCACCTCCAGTGCCACATCTGCTCCTGCTGACCTCCCTTCTCCAGGCAACACCCCCAGGCACTTCTTAATTTCGTTGCTTGTCTCTGAACTCTCTCCAATTTGTCCAAACGAATGGCTCTGGGCAGTGGGGGCTGCTGAGAGGCCAGAGGGTGTGTTCAGTGTGACAGTCACTCACTGTGCCGAGGACACGGCGCCTCTGCAGAGGGGCAGGGCTGGGAGCTCTCGTGGCGCTGCAGGCACAGCTCTCTCCTGTCCACAGAAATCCCGGATCATGGAATCACAGGATGGGTGAGGTTGGGACGGACCTTAAAGCCCATCCAGTGCCACCCCTGCCACGGCAGGGACACCTTCCACTGTCCCAGGCTGCTCCAAGCCCCAGTGTCCAGCCTGGCCTTGGGCACTGCCAGGGACCCAGGGGCAGCCCCAGCTGCTCTGGGCACCCTGGATGGAAAGAACTCCGAAAACCCATCGACCTCATTAATGAACAGTAAATTCACTAAGGGCCAGGGTGAATTAAACTAATGTGTGTCTTTCCCAAAATTTCTGAGTTTTTGGTCTCCTCCTAAGGATGTTCCACCTTTTTGGTCTCAATGTGTTATTTAATCAGTCGGGGCAGAATAAATGATCTGACCTCCATAAAGAGCTTTCTGCCTTTATATTAATGCATTTAAATAACTACAACCTTTCGAAATGTAGGATGATATGTTTAGAACTCTCTAAAAATTTGTAAATAACACTTTTACTCTAATGACAGCTGGGAAAAATAATCCTTTCAAAAACTCTAATATTTTTTAAAAGCCCTGTGTCTCCCCAGCTCTACAAATGCACTAGCAACTAAAGCCCAGAAAAAACTTTATCCTTTTTTGATGTCCTGACAAAATCCATTCTGTTTGGGACAGAAGCATCCTGGGATAAACCACTCTGACTCTGGGGTCTGATGCCACACGCTCCCCTGACTTCTGGGCTGCGTCAGCACTTTCCAGGTGGTGCATCTCTGTCCCCCAGCAGCCCTGGGGGTCACACCCACGCCGTGGGGTGTCCCCAGTGTTCTGGGCACCCCGAGGGGTGGGGGACAGAGGGGGTGTCCCAGACACGCTCTGCTCCGTGGGGCAGGAGCAGTGGAAGCCACTGGGCAGGGCTTTGGCCTGACTGTATCCCAGCTCTGCTGCTGAGTTGGCTGAGGAATTTACCTGGGCTCCAGTCTTCCTTCTGGGCTTTCCTTTCCTACCTCAGTGCTGTGAAATCCATTTGTTTCAGGGATGCTTAGGCTGGACCTTGGTGACTTTCCAAACATCTATTAAAACAGAGCCAAGGCCTTTCTTTCCCAGAAAACTTCCATTTTGCTCTGTGGCTGGAATGATGATGTCAGACCAGAGTATTTAGGATCTCCAATTTCCCTGCCACAAAATAGGAATCAGCTAATCAGAGGGACAGACAAGCTAATTACAGCACAGAGAGCACTTCTATTTATTCCCAAGGATCTTGTTAATCAGCAATAAAGGAAAAGGAAATAGCAAAAAATTACACAGCAGTTAAGTGAGTTTTGGGTAAAATACATGTTCTTAAATTAACCTAAGTGTCTTTGAGTCATGAGAATATAATTTAATTAATCCATTAACAATATAAAACTTGAATCCTACTTCCCCTTGTGTTTTCAGTAGTGGAAGTAATGATATGTGTAGTGGTGGAGGTGTCAGAGCCCTGCCTGCTCTAAGGTGGGATAATATCTACCCAAAGATTTCATTTTGTGGGGTTGGAGTCTTTTTTACTGGCACAGTTGAAAAAAGCTGGGGCAGAAGTGCTGGGCAGTTTCCAGAGAGGCCAAATGCAGTTGGTCACAGTCTGATCCATGAGCTGAGGGAGGTTTGGTGGGACGGGAACAGGAGCGGAACAAGTCCAGCAGAAATAAGTGGCTGGAGCTGCAGGTTCTGTTCTGTGCGGCCGTAGCACAGGAACATTTACACAGACATCAGCAGTGAAATAAAAGCAATTACATTTTGGCCAATACCTGATCTCCCTTACGTGCAAACTGCCTTTTGGGATGGAGGCTTGTCATTGGTATAGGATGGAGAGCAATAGGATCCTGTCTCCATTTGGAGTCTGCTTAAGGAGGTTGGTGTTTATGAGCACATTCAGTTTCCTAATTGGAAAAAAACACTGTTAAAAAATCAAACTTTGATCCCCTTGAGTCACACAGAGATAGGCACTAACAAGCATCTTACGAGCTCAAAATTGAATTTTACAGCATTTCAGCAGAGCAGTCTTGGAAAATTAAGATGAGGTCTGGAAACAGGAGAGAGCTTCTGTATCTATGTTTGGTGTAAAGGCTGTGTGTGTATCTGCTTTATGCATGTGCACTTCATATACACCTGTGGTGACCAAATTGCCCTGAATTATTTCACCCTGCAGATAAATAAACTTTGGTTGCAGCACACAGGACAAAAAAGAGCCCAAGAAGCTGCCGGTGCCTTTTGCAGCCTCCCCTCCCCAACCACACCGAGCTCTTCCAGAAATGCTCCTTCAAATATTCATGATTTCATCTTTTCCCTCTCCCTTCTGACGGTGTGTTTGGAATGTACGCTGATGGAATCTATTTGGGGTGTATTCCAATGGTCTATTTGGAATAACACCTTTGGTGAGGATAACCTTTGCAATGCAGTGGAGAAAGAAGAAGAAACAGGACTGACGCTTACAGAAGGACAAACTGTTTCTGTCAGGTTGGGCTTCTCAGTAACCTCCACGTGTTCTGCAGATATGCAAACCCAAATGTCCCCATGAGGAAAATCCTGCTCGTTTCCCAGGAATCAGTGACACATCCCTCTGGCATTTCCATCCTGGCATCTGTGGTGCTTTGTTTGGAAGGGGCAGTGAGTCAGGCTCCCAGTGGGACACGGGCGTTGGTCACTAACAGGACAAATGTCCCCTTGGTGGCTGGAGTGGCTCTTGCTGAGAGGAGGAGCCGGGGCTGGCACAGCAGCACAGGACTCTGGAGTTCCACTGGGCTGGGTCTCATCCTCCTTCCCTGCTCTCCTACTCGTCCTTTTATTATTCAGGACACCAGACAAACCTTGGACCTTGGTCACTCTGGGACTCTTTCATCCACCTTGGTTTGTTTTTTTTTAAACTTCCATTGTAACCAAACAAACCAACCCAGTCTCAGCTGGAAGCTGGGAAACCTGCTACAATAAAGCTGTTGTTCTGTAAAAAGGCTGACAGCTTGTCAAGGGCTGTTGACATTTCTTGTATCAAGAATTGTACACAGCAGCAGCCTTCAGAAGTCTGAAAAGGGGATTCCTCTGATTTTCCTGGTTTGCTCTGCTATATTCCTACATGGACACTGCTGGTTAAGAGAGTCCCAGGAATCATTTTGGTTGATCTGGGCTGTAATGTTTTATTTCACTCTGAAATGTTTTTTCCTAAGATAGAACAAAACTTATGAAACTTAAAGTCCATGTCAAATGGAAAATTCTTCTTTTGACATATTTTATCTCGATGCCACCATGGAAAGTATTGGATGATCCACTTCTAGCTGAATATTAATGAAGTAAATTATCTTGGAAAATTCCCTACTGTGTTCAGACTACAGGAACTAACAGGCCTCATTAGATGCCTGTTGATTAGAAATGTTCAAGTGGATTTTCCTTCTTTGAATTGTAATTAAAATTAATTTGATAGACTTAACCCCCGCCCCTGGAACCGGCTATCACTGAATCGTGTAAGCTGGGAGAGGAGTGCACTCCCTGCCTGTGTGGGGCTCAGCAGTGCCCTGCTCTGAGTGAGAGGAGCTTTGAGGTCCCTTCCACCCCAGACTTCTCTGTGATTCTCTGCAGTTTGCTGGCTTTGCTCACATCTGTCACAGCTTTTCTCCTGCCACAGCTGCATCTCGCTTCACTTGTGTCTCCTCATCCTCTCTCAGCTCTGCACTTCATACCCTTCTTTTGCCTTGGGTTGTGCTTTCCCTGTAACCCTTCTGCAAGCCAGGGAATGTTGCTGGAGTGGTTAATTCAGGCAGAGGGCCGGGAATGTGCTGAGTGCAATCTCACCTCTGCAGCCCAGCCGGCAGCAAAGCTCACTGTAACAACCCAGCACTGCCCATCACCGTCCCCAGATGTACAACAGGAGCCTTTGGAACTCTGGGAGCCACAGGCACACCAGGGATGGAGAGTTAGAAATGGTATTTAATCACCAGTCCCTTCAGGATTAATAAGCAAGGCGAGGGATAACATTTGTAATAGATTTTATCTTTCTGAGGGCTGAATCTAGGCAGATTAAATACTGTATTCCTTACAGTTATTTTTGTTCTCAGGACGTGTATTTGGGTCACAAAGATCCCTAATGCTGTAATGGAAATGCATTATGTGGCAGAGGAAGCTTTAGTTGTCACTGTGAGATGAGACAGCGAGTCACCCGCGCTGCTCCCCGCGAGGAACACGAGGCTGGATTCCCTCCCTGCTCCAAGCGAGCCACGGGCAGGAATTTTGTGCTTTGTAGGTGTCTGTACCTGAGCAACCTCGGCTCCCTCAGATGCCTCTCCCATTCCTGGGACCCCACTTCCAGAGCCAGCCCCTTGCAGGGGTCCCATGGCAACAGGGACATTCTGAGGTGCTTCCTCTTTGGGGCCTGGTGAAGTGTCCTGCACCCTTTTTTAATACCTGTCTACAGCAGTCCGTGTTCCCTGGAAAATTCCCTGTGTCTGCCACTTGCAGGACGGGTCTGCCAGGGGCCAGGAGGTGTTTGGGAGCCCTTCCCCGGAGTGGGGGTATCAGTTCAGACACCAGCTGGGTTTGGTTCCTCCAGCCTAACTAAAAAAGAAGCATTTCCCACCCAGGAAGTATCAAGTCACATGCAGCTGCCTGGGATTCAACAACTTAACAGGGATAACTTCAAGGGATGCCCTGTGTGTGGCATGCACTAAATGGGAAGGAAAATATGTCACATTTTCAACACAAAATTCTGATACCTTCCGTGTGGCCCTGGCTGGTGGCCACAGCCAGCAGGTGCCTGCCTGATCCCATGTTCTCCTGGAGAACGCTGCTCAGAGGAAGAGGAACAGGTTTTCCTGAAGTACAGGGGAACAGCAGGCTCAGTCTCTCCTGTCTGAGCTGTTCATAACGGGCTCAGCGATTTATTCCTTCTTCCCCTCCCCTGCACTTCCTCCCTGTGCTCCCAGCGCCTACCCAACGTCTCAATTAAATAATTGTCCTGATTTAGACATAAGGAAGTTCTTAGCTGTCTGAGGCCCCGGTTGGGCACCGGGATTCCTGGGAAGAGATGGAAACTCCCGCAGCCACAGCACACAAAGCACAGCTTTGGGATGAGCGCTCCCCGGGAGCTCCAGTGTGCTGCTTTCCCTGGCAGCAGCCAGCCCGTGCCAGAGCCAGCCTGGCTGCCCTGCTCCTGTTCTGCTGTCATTCTGCCACCGAGGAACCCCCCGCGCTGGCATTTAAATAGTGACCAAGGGTTCCCCCGGGCTGGCATTTCGGTACCTCCCTGGCGGCTCCACAAGCGATGCTGCTGGCACGCAGGGCTCCGGCTGTCCCCGCCGTCCCAGCAGCGACAGGGACAGGGACAGGGACAGGGACAGGGACAGGGACAGGGACAGACCCCGCTGCGCCTTCAGGGCTGTCGGGCCCCTGGTGGGTGTCTCACGGGTACCCGCAGGTCCCTGCGGGTGAGTTCAGGGGTGGGTTTGTGCCTGGCACTTGGCAGGGACACCTCAGGTGGTGGCTGAAGGCGGGGAGAGGGGCCAGGTCTCTGTGTTTGAAACGCGTGGAGGGACATCAGGTGGCCTCACCCGTGCCAGGGCAGCTGGAGCACATTCCCTGGGGAGAAGACACTGAGGAATTTCGTGGCTCAGAACTGGCCCTGTTTGTTGTTTCTGAAGCCGAAAGTGCTCGGACCCGCAGGGATGGCTCCGGAAGGGGCTGCGGGGGGAGTTGCTCCTGCCGCCCTCCCGGCACAACCCCGCGGCATTCACTGGTCTGTCCCCGCACAAACCCACTGCGTTCATTATCTGCCGTGCAAAGATTTCCTGCCGGTTCTCACCACTCTCAGCCTCACGTCATGAGCAGTAATATCCCCCGCAGTGTCAAGGAGCGAGAGAATTCCACGGGCTCCCTGGGGAACCTCTGTCCCTGTCGGGATGGGGGGACGTGGGGCATTCCAGCACTGCCAAGGGAGAGCCCGGGCTGGGTCAGGGCCGGGCTGCTCTCACCAGATGGATCCAGGGCTTGGATGTGTAGGGAAACAGCTGCTGTAGCTGAGTTCCCGGGCCCCAGCCCTGCCGTGGCACCCTCAGTGTTCCCAGCTTTCCGCTTTCTCAGCTTTCCTAACTCTGTGTGAGCTCTGTCTCCAACCCAGCCCACACTGCAGAGGCTGTCAGGATGAAAAATAATTCCCAAGACAAACACAAAAAGGAAATTTCTGTCTCTCCATCCCCATAATTTGCAGGCAAAAAAACTAATCCAGGAATTGCGGATGGATGTTATTTAGGACAAATTGATTCACCCAGCTTGTGCACTTCTCTCCATACCATATTTGCAATCAAAAATCCATGCATAATTAATCCAGAGCACATGAGAATCTGCAGGACAGTGGAGCTTCCTGGAAAACGCCTCCTCTGGGGCTGGCAGAGCGGATGCTCTGGAGCCAGGATGAGGCATTGCCGAGCTGCCGGGCTCACCTGGCCGGTGCCCTGGCGGGAGCTGTGCCAGCACAGCCGAGGCTGCACCAGGACCCCCTGCAAACACCCCTGCCCCGGTGCCAGCCTGCCCCAGCCGTCTTCCAGGGACCTGCTGAGGAGTGGAGATGGGAAACATGGGGGAAAGCGTGTCATTCCTGAATAATTCCAAAGGAGAGAGCCACAGTGGGATTTTAGAGCAATGAGTTATAGGGGTTTAGTAACCTGTGGCTCCGCCTCGGGAGAAGGACACAGCCCAGGTTTGTTGCTCTCACGTCCCACGTGCACAGGGATTCCTTACCTTGGGTTTCAGGACAACATTCCCTGTCCCAAGAACACCAAGAGCTCAGCACTGCTGTGTGATGGCAACATGGCCCTGCTGCTGCAGCCCGTGTGGACATGGTGACAACGTTTATTATTCATTATCAGCCACGGCCCCGAGAGCACTTTATTAAATTGCCTCCAAGACAATTGGAGTGGGGTTAATTATTTAGGTGCCTTAATTTTCAATTCATCTCTGTCTGTTGCCTGCAGCACCAAAACTCTGCAATGCTGGTTCCAGAGACAGAAGCACAAGAAAGTGTGAGCACTATTTATCTGAGTGCAATCACTGCCGTAGAGGGAGCTGTAATTTACAGTGGTCTGCAGTGCCTGCAACACAAAAATGAATATTTAAACAACACCCATCGTCCCTCCTGAATGTACAAGACTCCAAACTCCCAGCAGGTTTTGTGTGTGTGAGTTGTGTTATCACACGTCCCACTGATGCTGTTGCTTTGGGTCTGTGCTGTTATGGCTGTGCAGCTGCAGCATGAGCAGGGTGAGGATCCATCCATCCCTCCATCCATCCATCCATCCATCCATCCATCCATCCATCTTCCTTCCTTCCCTCACTGTTGGTCGTTATCTGGACATTCAGCTAAAATGGAAATAAAATAACCCACACTCAGCTGGCCCTTTGCTGAGCAGGTGTGATGTGGGGCCAGGGCTGTCGGGAGCAGCATGTTCCTACACACTCTGGCAAAGTGACAGGAGTGATTTCTTATTTTCATTTATTTAATAAATAACTCCAGCAATAGAAGCATTTGCCTGACTCCGTCTACCAGCATGAATTAAAACATTCAATTACACCACTGGGGGAAGTTTAAATATTTACTTATTCTTGAGGGGATTATAAATTAACCCTAAGGACCTCCATAAACCTTTGCCAAGACATTGACAAAAATCTTGAATCCAGACCTTAATTAATCTGGGGAAAACTGCACAGAGGCCCCAAGAGATGCTGGGTGGGAGAGCCTCAAGGGCCCTGCAAGAACAGGCACACCCAGCTGTAATAATTCAGATTTAGTGCAAGTTTGTTGTGGGGATGATTAAAACCCGCTGTACCTGACACATTTCATGATGGTCCCTGGAGAGGGAGCTTTGGCTGCTGCCCTGGGTTCCTGAACAGTTTTGGGATGTGAAGCCTGGCCTGTGGTGGGCTGTGGTGTGGCTGCTCTGGGGCAGGGGATTCTCCAGCACCAGCTGGGGCTGCACTGGCTCCGCTGGGAAAGTGCTGGTGAACAGATTCATGATCCCTCTGAAGTTCCCTTTTCTCTCCCCAAAGGAAAAATAGGAATTGAAACTTGCATATCCAATATATTAATTGCTGTTCTCTAAGGAATTAAATTGGTGCTGTCAGGGTGTAATAAATTAACGAGATGAGTTTTGATGAGCAAAGAGCAGTAGGGGGTTGCAGCTCCAGCGAGGAGAGGTGGAAGGGTTTGTGTTTGGCCCAGGGCTCTGGAAGGGCCCATTTCCCGTGGGCTGGAAGAGCATTGTTATCCAAATCCACTCGCTGGGATCCCCTCCCGGGGTTCCTCCTGGGAGGGCCCTTGCCACCCTCCCACCCCTGTATTCTCTGCTTCTCACGTGGTAATTGATGGTTTATTTCAGCAGAAAAGCAAAATTCTGCCTGAGGAAGGGCTGCCCCACTTGGCCCTCATTGTGCCTTGGACTGAAGCTGAAATCCCGTTTGATTGGGATTTATTTTCCTGGATTATCTGAATATCTGGCACGGCTGTTTGACAATCACCTGCCCTCTGCAGATTATCCCGTTCTCCAGACACCACTGGGCTGCTGAAAGGACGCTCCACATCTCTGCAGGGCAGGTGAACCTCTGATGAAAGGGCTGCAAATTGAGCCAGTCCTGGAGGGAAGCAATTCCAGGGATAAAAGCAGCTACAGTAACTGTACTTCAGTAACCTAATTTTGCCAGCCCTTCCTGGCTGTGCAGCCGCTCAGGTGCATGAGAAAACCCACCCGTGTGTCAAGCACACGTGGAAGGACTGCTTGGCCTGGGCTGAAACTGTGAGGCAAAGAAAGTGGCAAAATCAGTGGGGCTGGGAATGAAAAGGGATATCCACTTCCTGTAGATTTCTTGGGGTTTTGCTGAGGATCTGGCTGGGGCTGCAATGGCCTTTAAGGTCCTTTCAAATCCAGCCCCTTGTAAGATTCATGGAATAAAACTCATTGTGGGTTCCTCTCGCAAGGGGGACTTGCTGCTGGGAGGATCCTGCAGCTGGCTCTGACAGCAAAACCAAATCCCTGAATTGCTCTAGGCCAGGATTCCCCCTTCTGCCTGTCCTGAACCACCCTCCTCCTCCTCCTCACGCCTCCCTACCAAGGTGGGCACTGGGCAGGAGCTGGAGGGGCTGCAAACCTGACCCTGAGCCCCGAGCCCCCCAAAGCATCTGCAGGGGGCACGGGGCAGCCCCAAACCCCAAACTGTGGCCCCACAAGAACGTGTTTGCTGTCAATCCTGCAGAAACACGCCTCCCCTGCTCCCTGCCCCTGTCAAAGGGCTCACCCCGCTGCAGGGAGAGCTTTGTTGTTGTGGGAGCAAGCAGGCGTTTGTTAATTGAGCAATTTCTCCTGACCTTGATGGAGACCATCACTAACAGTCAAAGAAATAGATTAGTATCATAATATTTCAAGGCCAGGCTTGGAAATTAATTGCATTTATCTGATTGGGGCTGTTTTGCCGTGGCAGTGGCTGGAATGTTCTGCACGTTTTGGTCCCAATTTGCACAGAAGCATACATCACACCGGGGACAGTGCTACACCTAATTTACTGCAGCAAATGAGACCAATTAAAAATAACTCAGTAAAAATGATACTGAATCTTCAATTACTTGGGGAGATGAGGAGCAGGACATTCTGTAATTGACTTGTTCATCTTCTCGTCCTCTAAACCCAGCCTTAGCCAAGCTGGTGGCCATTTTACTACTGGTTCTACTCTCTGACCACTATAAATCACACACTGTGGTTTCAGTTTTCAGGTTGGATGAAGGTTATTATCTGTGTCTGTGGGAGAGTGGGAAGATGGAGCATTTTTTCCATCAGAAATGCAGTTTTGTTCCAGCTCTGCTGCTCCTGGTGTGCTCTGACACCTCCTGCTGACACCTCACACACGGCTCTGGGTGGGTTATTAGGACGAAGAAAAAAGCCGGTAATAGGAGTGGAGCATTGTACTTTCACGTCAGGGCTGGGAACTGGGGCTGTGCTGCACAACACACCTGTTCTGCATCATTTGTAGGTAATCCCATATTTCAGTAAGTAGCAAAAATAAAATGCCACGAAATGACCAAAATTCCTGCCTTTGCAGATACCTGCTTTGAAAAGAAATAGAAGAGAATCATGAAGGTAGGAAAAGATCCTCAAGATCTTCGACCCCAACCATAAACCTGGCACTGCCACCAAACCGTGTCCCTAGGCACTACGCTTTTAAATACTCCTGGAAATCAGATGCTACCGAACTCACTGGGGTAAATTCATTTCTAGCACTGAAATGAGCATCTCTGGTGCCACTAATTACCAGGATTTTAGCGGGAATGCACAGCTCTAATTAAGGCCCTGTCGCACATGCTCCTCATTCACAGCTGAATTTGTTTTGGTGAATAGTGAACAGCTGCTGCTGCTAAAGCCAAGATGTGCCCCATGCAGGACATCAGCGAAGGTGGAGGAGTCCTGTTAGTGCTGTTGAAGTGTTCAGAGAGGTGAGTGGTGCCCAGCCTGGGTGTCAGGCACTGAGGGGTCTCTTCTCTGCCGCCGCTGTTCGTGGTTTATCAGCCACAGCCTGCTGCAGGCTGAGCAGGAGCCTGAGGAAGTTTAATTGATGAGAGGTCTTTGAAGCCCTGAACACGTGTAATGGTCTGTGGCTGCTGGCTTGGATGAGCATATTTACATCTTCTTTTTCTGTCCCTGAATTGATGCCCCTTTGCTCACTTCTGAGGCAGTATTTCAAACTTGGTATAAAAATGAAAAGATGGGTTTCATATTTAATGTGCAGTAAGATCATGTAATTAGGAATGAGCCTTCATGGTGATCCATGCGCGCTGTCAGTGCCGTCACCATGGAGGGCTCTCTTCCCTCGGAGCAGCCAATACGTTCTTCAGGCCACTGTATACATTTGCTTCCTTTGATCAATAATTTAGGGTAATCATTTTGTTCTGTAAAATTTCCCAAGTCCATATATATTGCATGAAATGCAGAATAGCCAATCCCAGAATGGATTTTTAAAAGCTTTTCATGAAAGGCTTAGGGTTTGTTTTTTTTTTAACTCTGAGGAGGGGAAAGGAGAGGAAGGAAGGGGGGTCTAGAAATGTGAATAAATCTGTTTGTTTGGGGACTTTGATTCCTGAAGATTTATTTTCTTAATAGTGTTGAATAGCATTTAGACTGTCTCCAGCTCCTCAGAGCTCATGGAGCAGCTATTTTTCCGTTTTATTTTAGCCTCCAGCCTTCCATCCTCAGTCAGGAGGAGAGGAGTGGGACTTGCACATCGCCTCCCTCGCAGGGCGCTGGGAAGGGAGCGCGGGGCTCCGCGAGGCTGCGGCGCGAGCTCTGCTCCGTGCTCCGGCCTTCCTGTGCTCGTGCTCCGAGAGCTGCTGTGCGTAAACAGCTGCCAGCAGGAGCTCTCTGCCTTGTGCTGCAGCGGGGCAGAGGAGAATAGTTAAGTTATTCTTTGGTGGCTGAGGATTCGTGTGTCTGGAAAACAGCGGAGATGACGAGAACCAGAGCTTGCTCCTGTTCGGAGCGGTGGAGATCTGCTAAAGGAAAAAGCTGGGTGGAAGGAGGGAAAATAATCAGTAAAATGTGGGAATCTCTGTGCTGAACATCAGGTGGAGGTGAACAAGAGAAAGAAGAGGACAATTTTACAGGCTTTTTGTTTTTTTGGAGTGGGGGGAGGCTGATTTATTGGCAGTGTTGACTAAGGTCAGAAAACAGATGGGGAGCTGGATCTGTGCTCTGAGAAGCCTCTGCAGCAGAGGCAGTCTGACACTCTGCTTTATTTATGTATTTGTTTATTTTATAAAGGAAGAAAAAAATACCATTAAGCACCAGTGGGGAGAACATTCACATGTTGCATCTATTTGTCTGTCTGCGCAAATAATGAGGCGTAGGATTAGAATAGGTGGGGAGTGAAACCTGACTGGAGTCTAATATGTGGGGACTTTAGATTTCACTTCCAAGGAGAAACATTTAAAATGGCTCAGGCAGCGTGAGCTGATGTGTTATTCCCTCAGGAAATGGGATGCAAAATCATATTTATTGCTGCTGGTAGGGAATCTGAGGGTTTCTCTGTGCAAACATCTCCATCTCCAGAGGAAAGAGGTACCAGGGCATGTTTTAAATTCCGTGTGCTTGTGAAACGGGAGATGGAGCCCTAAAACCTCTGGCTGTGGGGCCATTTGGAGAAGCAGCACCAAGGGGATTAATTAAATCTCTCTGGACTCTCAGGTGGGGTTCTCGTGGATGCTGCTGTCCTGGAGGCTCCCAGTGGATGGTGTGGAGGAAGGGCTGTGGGATGGGGCTCTCCAGCCTTGAGAAGCTGGGAGAAGGAGCAGAGGAAAGCACAGCCAGGGCGGGCAGACCCTGGCACTTTGGATGAGTTGGCCACAAGGAAATCTGTGTAATTGAGACATTTCACAATGTACCACGGCACGGAACCATCAGGCACTAAGGACACCACAGCCTACACATGTTAAAATTCCTTCCGTGTTCAGAGTGAAGGAAAGGACTGGTGTGGAAGGGCAGCAGAGCCTGGCTACGATCCATATTCAGCACCACCCCTCCTTGTGGGATCTGGGGCTGACAGCACTTCTGGCACACACAGAGCTCCATTGCTTGAACTTTAAGTGGGTGTTTTCCTCACCTGTGTTTTTGATTCTGGAACCTAGGAGGAAAAATAATTGGATATAGGGGGAAAATAAGAGCCTTCAAATGTGATGTTACCATAATGTGCTCTGGCAGCTCGGGCAACGTGTTCATTTTTTCAATCCTGAGGTTCATGAATAACACATGAGACAGAGCACAGCTGGAATGAACTGGAAAGAAAGCCGGGCTCTGGGCAGAGAGCACATAAAAGGTGTTATCCATAAAGGCCATCCAAGCTTTATCTTCCACAGTGCCGGGCTATAACCTTCAATCGCCTCTGGAATATCTGGCAGCTTGTGCTGGATGCAGTGTTTTCTTTCTGATGTTTATTCCTTTTAAAGGTTTAGCTTGGTGCTAGAGTTGATAAAGATATCTTCTTTTATTGCCCGTTTGCAGGGCCCTGTGCACACAGCAGCTTTGCAGCTTTGGCCTGGTCTTTAGGACTGGCATGTGCTATTTTAATATTGCACATGTCAGTGTGTTTGCAGAGAGATAAAGAGAGAACTGTTTGGCCTCTATTGCAGAGTGGACCTTCGGGTTTTACATGAATTAAACTGCTGTGAACATAATTAATTGTAAGTGCTTTTGTCTGCCACTTTTCTGGTTGCTACACACAAGTACCAAGATGACAAAAAATGACTTGGCCAATAAGTTGCAATAAGTAAATGATGTTGTATTGATCTGAGCATTCGGAGCAGACTGGGCAACCAAGCTGTTCGTTACAGTTCTTCCAGGCTCCTTCCAAATCAGCCTTACTGTTAAATATGAAATGTGTGTCTCCAGTGCTGGAGCAGCCATTAAATTATGCTCATGGCTGTTAATAAAAGAGCCGAAGGCTTGTCTTTATGCAGGCAGAGAAGGAGCACCAGTTACATGGTAAATGGGATGAAGAATATAGTTTTATGGTACACTTAAAATTTATTCCATTTTAAGATATGTAACAGTGTAAGAAGAGAGAATTTTTAAATTCTGACCTTTCCACACATAAATTGGCATCTTTGGCTTATCTTTTTTTCCCCTTTACCCAAAGAATCATGATGACAGCTCTTGTTCCCTCTCTGAGCCTCCAGCAGAGGAATGGCTTCACTCTCAGAGCAGGGGTGTGAGGTGTGAGGGGTCAGGGATAACTTGATGGGCTGCTCAGTTTTAGTGAGCACAGGCAGAGCCGAGGCTGAGCTGGGGCCGTGCCTCCCATCCCACCCTCCACTCCCCATGGACGTGGGGGAAGAGGCTGAGAGCTGTGGTGTCTCTGCTCCAGACAGAGCAGAACAAGGTATTGAGAGTGTAAATTATTAAAACAGAGCAGGAACATCAGCCCCTGCAGCCTCCTCTGTCTGTGGCAGCTCCGAGGGGCTCCTGCCCCGTGGGCTGGGCTGTGCTGGGGGGAGGCTGGAGGTGCTGCTGCTCTCCCTGTCTGTCACCAAGCACAGGTGACATGGGCAAAACCAGCCCTTCCTGCCTGGCACAAAACCAGAAGTGTCCTTGCCTGGCAGAATTTCCCCCGAGGCTGTAAAGGAAACCATTGCAGCGTTTGAAAAGAGGCCCCACCTGAGGAAACTCGGGGTGTCCAACCTGAATGTCCTTCTGCTCTCACACCTTTGGTAAAAGCAACTGCCCGGGTGCTGGGTGCAGCATTCCCACAGGGCTGCACTCCAGGGCTTGGCTGAGGTTTGCTTCAGGGTGAGAGCCCAGGTAGAGGCAGCCATGGCTGGGCTGGTCAGTGCTGAGGAGAGCTCTGGAAAGGGAAGCACAGAATCACAAAGTGCTTGGAAGGGACCTTTACAAGTTCCCTTCCAGTTCCAGCCCACTGCCACGGGCAAGGCCAGCCTCTGGCGGTGGGAAGCCATTCCCCCTTGTCCTGACATTCCACACCCTTGTCCAAAGGCCCTCTCCAGCTCTCTTNATCAGCCCCTGCAGCCTCCTCTGTCTGTGGCAGCTCCGAGGGGCTCCTGCCCCGTGGGCTGGGCTGTGCTGGGGGGAGGCTGGAGGTGCTGCTGCTCTCCCTGTCTGTCACCAAGCACAGGTGACATGGGCAAAACCAGCCCTTCCTGCCTGGCACAAAACCAGAAGTGTCCTTGCCTGGCAGAATTTCCCCCGAGGCTGTAAAGGAAACCATTGCAGCGTTTGAAAAGAGGCCCCACCTGAGGAAACTCGGGGTGTCCAACCTGAATGTCCTTCTGCTCTCACACCTTTGGTAAAAGCAACTGCCCGGGTGCTGGGTGCAGCATTCCCACAGGGCTGCACTCCAGGGCTTGGCTGAGGTTTGCTTCAGGGTGAGAGCCCAGGTAGAGGCAGCCATGGCTGGGCTGGTCAGTGCTGAGGAGAGCTCTGGAAAGGGAAGCACAGAATCACAAAGTGCTTGGAAGGGACCTTTACAAGTTCCCTTCCAGTTCCAGCCCACTGCCACGGGCAAGGCCAGCCTCTGGCGGTGGGAAGCCATTCCCCCTTGTCCTGACATTCCACACCCTTGTCCAAAGGCCCTCTCCAGCTCTCTTGGAGCCCCTTTAGGCACTGGAACTTGTACAGAATGAAACTTTTATACAAACAGCCTAGAAAAAATGGTACATCTAATATTTCTCACGCTTTCTTTATCCCCCTTGGTGTTCATTAATGAGAGGAGCAAGCACAGGGTGGAAGTTCAATACCTTGTGCTGACGCTGATCAGTCCCTGGGAGAGCACAGCTTTGTGAGGCTCTCTGGCAGAGGAGGAGCTGTCTGGCAGAGACGGGGATCTACCTGGAAATCAGGGAAATGACACTCAGAGAAGATCGATACCGAAGCAAGAAGCTTTCAGAACTCTTACCAAAGCATTAAGGTTTGTGCAGAGGCAGCAAAGAGAGGGCTGGAAATGGAGCCTGAGTGTGCCTGGTGGGGCTGTCAGAGGAATGAGAGAGCTTTCACCCGAGAGAGGCTGCCCGGAGGGATGGGGGCCAGAGCTGATGACTGACGGGGGATGCCTGGACAGGGGGGACGCTCCGGCCGCTGCCGGGGCTGGCAGTGTCCCCTCTCCGGCCAAGTGTCCCCGTTCCAGCCATGGGCACTGGGCACCCCGAGCTGCTGTTGGCTCCCCACAAAGCCCAAAGCCACCGGGGTTCCAGCTCCGCATTTTGTGTGAATTAAGTGAAGCCGAGCCAGCCCTGGGAGCCGGGCTGGAAAGCGCTAACCCAGAGAGGTGAGATCATCCTGAATTTCAGTAAATCGGGAGCTGCTAAGGCAGGTGTGAATTCAAAGTCAGGACAGAGCCAGAGCACCCTGACCTTGGGAGGTGATAAGGATCAAGCCTTCACTGTTTCCTTTAGGTCTCCATTTATGAACTGTACCCCCTCTTAGCAGTTCATTAAACCTTTGTGTTGAGCTGAGACTTGGAGCTCCTGCCAGGAATCTGGTATTTCTTATTTTGGATCCAGTAAATACCAAGTCAGATAACATCAGGGAAGGGGTGAGCGCTGGTGTTTATAGCATTACATGATAGCTCTGTCTTGCTGAAAATTGCATTTCCATTTCCACTAATATTGAGGGAATACTCTGGGGTTTTTTTAACCCCTTCCTACCAAAGTCCCAGCGTGTCTGTACAGTTCAGGCACAGCCCCTGTGTCAGCCTGGAGCAGGAGAGCCCGAGCTGAGGGATCAATAGAACCTGAGGAACATCAATACCTGTCGGGGAGTGGGCTCCAAGCACTTGGAGCTGTCTGTGGGCATTACAATTATCCACTGCTGACGCTTTCGGGTGACCTTCAGTGTTCCCAGCCTTCATCAAATATTAAAAGCTGAAAGGAATGCGTGCAGCAGGTTTGAGCAGGACCCCCTGCAACCCTGCTCCCGCTGAAAGCAACAGGGCTCTTTGCTGGGGCAAAGATGCCCCCTTGTTCCCCGAGAAATTACAAAATCTACAAACAGCTTTGGGTGCCGGCACCGTGGGCACCGGGCCTTGCACGGCCCCATTCAGCCCCAGCAGAGGAACCCTGCCATGGCACAGGCCCCGTGGTTGGTGCTGCCTGTTCCCACCCCACCCTGGGATGTTTGTGTGGCTCCAGGCTCCCCAGCCAGTCTGGATCCAGGGATGATGGTCAGCCACACACTCTGGGAAGGGCAATCAGCAGTCCTGCTCTCTGCAGAGCCTGGCTGAAGTGCAGGAACCAGGCAGTTATTAAATAATGCTCTGTGGCTGATTCTAATGACAGAAGCTGCACTTGCAATCTCTAGGTGGATCTGATCGTCCGTCATCTGCAGTTATTGAGTCGCTGGGAGAGACGAGAGTAAGAGTGCATTGAGTCCTTGCCATTTATAAGCCCAATTACCAAACCGTTTCTGCCCAAGCACAAAGCCTGTCAAGCCTAAGTGAGAATAAACACTGCAGGAAGGAGCAGGAGGTGCCCAGGGACAGAGACACAGCCCGGTGCAGAGGCGGAGCTGGAGAGGGTGGGTGGGAGTCCTGGGAGTGCCTCGCTAAAGGATGATCGGCACCGGGAGCGTCCCGGGTCCCTTGTCCGGAGTGTCCCCTCGGCAGGGTCGGGGCGTGGGGTTCTCCCTCCTTTCTGTGCACTCAGCACCTCCCAGGGCCTGCAGTGAATGATGCTCAAACCTTATCTCCGGGCTTTTGAAGGTGTTTGAGCTTCTCTTCCCTTCAGGAAGGAAAAACAGTCCATGTCCAGGTACCCAAGGTATCCTTGGATGTGTCCCGCTGAACACAGCTGCTGTCTCTCACTTTTTCTTTTATTTTTTCCCAACCTCAGTTTTCCTCTTATTTAAATTTCCAAAAAAGTATGCTGTGTTTTCACAGTAATACCTTGAGGTTATTTGGGTTGTGCGGACATTTTAGTTAATGTTGATTTCATGGAATGGTTTGGGTTGGGAGGGACCTTAAAACCCATCCAGTGCCACCCCTGCCATGGCAGGGACACCTCCCACTGTCCCAGGCTGCTCCAAGCCCCAATGTCCAGCCTGGCCTTGGGCACTGCCAGGGCTCCAGGGGCAGCCACAGCTGCTCTGGGCACCCCGTGCCAGCCCTGCACTGTCCCAGCTCTGCTGTGCTCATCCGGAGCATGGTGAAATCAGCTCAGGTACAGGTGTGGGGCTGCAGAGCCAAACCCAGAGCCTGGCACGGGGGGCTCTGGTGTCCCCTCTCTGCATTTCGGTGTGGACCTGCACCAGGGTGAGCTTCGAGCTGCTTGGCTGTGCTAGAAAAATCAACCATGAAAAATGGGGCTAATTATTTGGGAAAATATGTTGTGTAATTAGACATGGATTGTTCTGCTCTCCTTCCTGGGCAGGGCCTGGGAAGAGGTGAGGCCACTGTAATGATAGATATTTATGTCTGCTCAGATCTGTCTCTAGGGGGAAGGCCACAACCAGATGCACTAGAAAATAATTCCAAATATTCTTCCTTCTTCTTCTTCCTTCAAAAAAAGTTCCTCTGGAAAATGCCTGAGTTTAGAGTAATCTGTACCCCACAGAGGTAATTCCCTACCCCACACTTATAGAAGAAATACTCGGAGTAAAGCTGGTAAATGGAGTAGAACAGAGAGCTCTGACAGGATTATTTGTATCCTCATAAGAAGCCAAGCCAAGCAAAGTCGTCTGCAGGAGAATGTCGCGGGTGGGAGAGGTGGCAGCACAGTAAATACCCAGACCTTCTCCGTGGCTCTGCAGCTGCTCCCCTGTTATGGGTGTCCCCGTTCCTCCCCGGGCCCCCGGCTGGGGCTGTCTGGCCGTGGGGCTGGCAGGGATGCCCAGCCCTGTGGACAGGCTGCTTTGGCAGCAGCTCAGCCCTCACAGCTAAAAAGAAAGGAATTACTAACAGCATGGAAACCGTTTAAGCACTCCAGGTAATTAGGAAATATGTCGGTGCTTTCAAATAAGGTAAATTAAATGTGTGTTAAATAAGTACCAAAAGAAAAGCAAGTGCCAGGCGTGAAACGAGTCATGAATAAAACATTTTTGCAACATTACCTGGTAATTCAGGGAGCTTCCCTGGGTGCAGAGGTGGGACGTGGTGCCCGCTGAACAAGGCTGGAGCGTCTTCCCCAGGTGCAGAGCAGGGGGTGGGCGGCCTGAGCTGGTTTTTGGGGGTCTGTTAGGGGTGCTTGGCCATCGGGGTGGAGGGGGTGCCCTGCCCCAAGGAGAACGCTCGTGTCGGGAGGCTGTGGCACTCAGAGCTGGAGGGGGCAGGCAGGGCTGCCCGTCCCTGGGGAGCATCTCCCTCCTGACCCCAGAGAGCTTCCCGGGAGCACACGGGATCCACGGCCAGACCCGGGGGCACCTCCCGGTCCCTGCAGCTCCGCGCTGGGCAAGGAGCACCTGCGAGGTGGGGACCAGCCCCAGGGAGGGACAGGGGGGTGACAAACACCTGGGGATCACTGCTGGAGCCCCGGATTTCAAATGAGCTCTCGAAAGGCCTTTCAAGTGTTTCAGTGTTATTATAAATATTCCAACGTGTTAAATGAAAGCGCGTGTGGCTGTTGGTTCATTGAGCACCTTTGAAATGAAAATAATGAAACAAATGACCTCTGCTAACTATAAGAGTGTTCCCCAGAGCTCTGCAGAGCACGGGTCAGCTGCAGGGTCCTTTGGTGGCTAACACAAGCTGCAGGAGTGCCTGCAGGGCCAGGCCTCCGAGTCCCCGAGTGCCTCGGGGTGCTCCAAAAGCTTCCCTTAAAACAACAAAAGAGCCCTTCTCCACCCCTCCCCGGCCTTTAAAGGCGTTTTTCAGACTCATTGCTGAACTTGCTGCTGCCAGCGACTCTGCTGCAGCCTGGGGGGCTCGGAGTGCCTGGAGAGGATGCCAGGAGGGATGGAGGGAGGGAGGGATGGAGGGAGGGATGGCCGGAGGGAGGGATGGCCGGAGGGAGGGAGGGATGCCCGGCTGGCCCAAGGCCCCTCCCAACGCGAAGTGATGGCACAAATTCCGAGGTTTTCACAGCTTTTCCTCATTCCTTGGGCAGGATCCTGGTGCCGGCTGCTGCTGGGAGCGCGGGGAAGGTGCTCACACCGAGTCCGTGCCGTCTGGGGTCTGTCCCAGGCGAGGGGACACCACCAGCCCAGGGACCCTGCCCGGGCACTCGAGGAGCTCTTTGGCAGCCTCAGCTCTGCTGGCACCGCGGGGTTTGGCCTCTGGAGCTCCGATCCCTCCCAGCCTCCTCCAGCCCAGCTGCCCTTCCCTGATCCAATTACCTGGGATACGGAACTTGTACCATTTTTAAATCACCTCCATGGCCTTTCCACACTTAACTAACTGGAAAGGAATCTGAATTTCACCGTACTTTGGGCCCTAACAGTGCATTGTATCATGCTGTGGAATATCTTTATAGCCTTGGCAGCTGTTCCATGTCCCGTTTTTGCTGGGTTTTATTTCATTCCGGGATGGGCACTCTGAGGAGGCAGCACGAGGCTGCATTCCTTGTTACCAGGAAATATTTCTTAACTAATACCTTGATTTCTCATAAAATGATGAAGAAATTGTAGAAATTAAGACAAAGGCCTCATTAATTAGAGGATAAATGGCAACACACCCCAGTGCAGAGCCACCAGCATTCCTCAAGGGTAACTTAAAAATGTTTTTAAACCTTTCCCTTTTCCTAATTTGCTGCAGCGTGGATCTCCTCTGTTGCTCATTTAAAGCCATCTTCCCACACCCAAATTTTCAGATTTATATGTAAATGCACTGTCGATCAATTAAAAGATAAACCCGACTTTTATGTGGGAATCTAGAAGGAATAAACTCAATAAAATGCAATTCTCATATCCTGATCTTTGTATACAGTGATCAGAAAGCAATTAATCAGATTATTTTTATTGCCCAATAGTAATTTTCCACTTTGTAGTGATTTTCTTGGTCTATAAGTTATAGTTATAAAACACTTTTATATCAAAGAAGATAAGTTCCATGTAGAGGATCTGTTTTGATCAATGCCAGGCTAATGAATCGTGCTGAAAATAAAGTCCAGGGTGACCCTCATCACGACTGTCAGCAACACGAGGATTTCCCTCTTTCCCCAGGGGTCCGTACAGAGCAGCAGGATTTCAATAAAGGTCTCCCGGCTGAGTCCCACTGGGGTAACCACCACATTTCAGGAATAATCGGGACAAACATGTGCTGTACTGGTGCTCCGGGCAATGGGCAGGCTTTAGTGAAGGAGAAGCCCGGCTGTGTGTGCAGGAGGCTGCGGGGGCGGGCGAGGAGGGGTCCCCGGTGTGCCCGGGAATTCCCTGGTCCCGGCGGGGATCGGAGGGGAAGGGAGCGGCTCCGTGTGCGGGTTAAAGGTGCGCTGGCAAGGCAGCGGCTCCGGCAGGACCGAGAGGAAAGGAGGAGCTCGTCTGGCTGCTCTTTGATTCAGGGAGTGCTCCCGGGTCCGCTCGGGTTTTGGGGAGGGTTTGCTGGGAGCTGGTGCGATGCTCCCGCCGCGTTGCCATGGCAATGTCCGTGCGGAGCTGCAGCCGCATCGGGGTGCGGGGACACCGGAGCTGCCTCTGGCAGCCCTGCCAGGCTCGGCCGCTCCTCTGGGCCTCCGAGGTGTTGGTGGAGCCTTTTGATCCCCACTTTGGATTTTTATTTAAATTTTTTTTTGAAAAAAACCTACTTCAGTTGTTTACTTCAATGCAGAAGGAATCGATAAATGTTTATTCTTAATTTCTTTTTATGTACTTCAAAAGGAATTTTGTAGTACTTGATTTTTAAAATGTGAAGTTTGTGGAAGTTGGAAATAATTTTTCATGGTGGTCTTTAAAAGTAGACTTTTGCTCTATTTTTTTCAAATCACTACGTGTGTATCTTGTGTTGGTGGGCAGAGAAAACCCAAGCCCTGCTTTAAGGGGTTGGTTTGGATCCTAATAAAGCCACATACATCAAACAACTGCGTGCAGATGGTGGCTCATTTGCTTCCCTTTCATTCGTATCAGTCACAGCCACCCGAGTGTCGGGGCATTGGGAGCACAGTGGGCTCCACTGTGGGAACACATTTGCACTTACATCCAGGCTATTGATCAAGACTCAAGTAATCTGTATCTCAGATGGTATTAAGAGTTCACTCTGCAGATCAATCAATTTTTTTAATTGTAGTTTCTCGTGGCAGCACAGAACTGTGGATTTGGACTGAACCCGGCCCAAGTCTGGCTGCCTGGGAGGGGTCAGGAGAGCACCTGGGCCAAAAAGATGCTTAATCTTTACCAGCCTGAAAGTCCTGCCCCCCCTGCCCAGGCACTTGGATCTGGAGCTCATTGGTATTCCCAGGAACGGCGGCAGGAAAGCTTCCATTTATCCTGAGCCGTGCCTCTAATGAAATATCCATTTCCCAAATCAACTGCTCAAATTTCCTGTCACTTGAATGCCTTGGCATTCGCTGGAAATGTTATTGGAGTGGGAGCAGCTGCTGAGCTGCTGTGCAGAGCGGGCTCCGAGCCCTCTGAGCTGAGTGTTCGCCAGAACAAGGGACAAGAGTGGCAGGGACAGGTCCCCCAAAACCTGTGCACTCCCGAGGGCATCACCTCTGTGCCTGCGCTTCCACCTCAGGGCTCTCCTGATGGGATCTTCACCTGAATGAGCTCTAAGTGTGGGAGCAGCAGCTGTGGTTGCTGTGCTGGGCACAGCGTCCTTCCCACCTTCCTGCAGCCTTGCCCAGCCCTGGGAGCCCAGCCCTGCCCTTTCCCTGGGCTGATGTCCATCCTCACCTCCCTGGAGGTGCCCAAGGAGTGCCTGGATGTGGCACTCGGTGCTCTGGGCTGGTAACGAGGTGGGGATCGGGCACAGAGCTGTTCCAACCTCAGTGACTCTGGCATTCTGGGATTCTTTTGCCCTGCTGGTTGGTACTGGCTGGTTTCCCCTCGCCTGTGTCTGCTGTGCTGTCACTGCTGCTTCCCTGGCAGTCGGTGGCTGTCACCACTGCAGTGTCATCAGCTCCTCTCGTGGACTCCAGAGCTGCTGCGTTGGCCACGTTCTCACAAAACCCCTGAAATTATGTGTCATCCTTCTGCCTTAATGCTAGAACGTGGCATTTCAGGATTTGGTTTGAAATGTGGGGTTCTAAGCCAAGGCTGTTCCGTTTGGCAGCCGGTTCATCCCAGCTGAGCTGGCTGTAGCTGCTTTTGGCAGATTGTGCCATCATGGGCAGGGCTGGGCTGGCCACGGGCTGGGGCAGCCTCAGGGCCTGGCTGTGCTCCAGGAAATCCTCTGGCAGCGGGTACTGAAGGAGAGATTTATCACAGCAGGATCAGTTCACGGAGAGCAGGCAAAGCCTTGCGAAGCCTGGTGAGCCAGGGACGGAGCCCAAGTGTGGGTGAGGTGCATTTGCTTTGGAAGTGCTGGAGAAAACAGAACAGGAGGTTGATTTTCCAATGATGGAGGAAGAGTGGAAGAATAGAAAACTTTGCCTGGAAGAAATACATGAGGGAAACAGGAGGAACTGCCGTGCAATGTTTCCTTGTGGCTTCTCGTAGTGATATTACTAAAAGTATGAAAAAATAATTAATTATTGTGTGAAGAAGGGCAAAAATTAAAGTAATTTTTTCTATGAGGTTATATTCTGTATTCTCTATACTCTACAAATAAATAATTTACTCTTTGTGATTTATGCAGTTAATTTGCGTTACATTTTTGTCGCCTTTGGATCGTCGTGTTTGCAGAGCCGAGGGCTGTGTTGTGTCTCTTAGAGAAGACAAAGTCCTGGCCCGCGTGTTCTGTGATTCAGATTGCCAAGGCCATTATTCACCTCTGCCTCTGGTTCCACAGCACGTTCAGGAGCTGTGCTGTGGCGCGTTCTGCCGTGCCAGGAAGATGTTTCTGTTTTTTATCTTTATGAATGACCACATTATTTATTTGGAATACGCCAAACACCAACAAGTGCTCATGCGAGCAGCGAGCAAAAGCTCCCAGCAAACAGTGTGACACTAATCTGTTGTTTGTGCTAAAATACAGAAAGGAAATTACTGCTCGCCTGTCATGAAGCTCATAAAGGAAAAAAGAAAAATGCCACAGCAAAAGAATAAGCTTCAAAAGAAAGTTCCATTATCAGTTTGTTTCATGCCTTGTAGCTCCAGCTGCAAACAATCCCTTCCATAAACACCCCCTCAAGACAAATGGCAGCACAATTCGGGTGCTATCGGGGAGATAAAGCCACAAGTTGCCTGTTTGGGAGAGGGAGGATCTGCTGCTTTATTTTGTAACATCTCATCACCATCTTGGGGGAGCAAATGAATATGTATCGTCTGTTATCTTGTCATTTTGGAGCCAAACAACTTAAAATACATTTTCTGTGAAATAACCCCGGGGATTTCAAGACCAGAATAAATTATTAGAACAATTTGAGCTTGGAGTCTCTGTACTTGCTTGAAACATGGCAAAAGCTCTTCCTGGTTTGTGAGAGTTGCTTTTGCTCAGGAAACAAAGGGAAAAAAAGAGGAAAAATAGCCACAAAGCTTCCGTAGCCCAGACACCTGTGCCAAACCAGGGAACTTGTAGGGGTGGGGGTTGGCCTCTTCTCCCAGGCAACAGAAGACAGGATGAGAGGAAATGGCCTCAGCTGTGCCAGGGAGGGTCAGCTTGGACATTGGAACAATTTCTTCTCGGAAACAATGGTTAGGTCTTGGCAGGGGTTGCTTGGGGAGGTTTGGAGTCGCCATCCCTGGAGGTGTCCCAGGAAGGGCTGGAGGTGGCACTCAGAGCTCTGGGCTGGGGACAGGGTGGGCATCGGGCACAGCCTGGACTCGATGGGCTGGGAGGGCTTTTCCAGCTGAAATGATTCTGGGATTCTGTGGCTGACATGCACAAGCTGATGATGTTCAGCGAAGCTCTTGGAGGGCTGGGCCTGCAGGTTGTGGTGGTGTGGGGACAGCTCTGGTGGCTGATGCCCTTTCAGATCGTGACACTGATTCTCTGTTTAATAATTTGTGCTGGAATTTCTTAAAGCTTTCTCTGGTTTATGTTTTCCTCAGGCTCAGGAGGGGCTGAGCCCTGTGCCAGCCGGGCAGCTCCTGGGCAATGGCTCTGCTCTTGGATGCAGCTCTTTCATGGCCACTGGAAAAAAAAGGAATTAAATCCTTTAATGAATGTGTAACTTCTACCTAAACATGGACTTCAGAGAGGACAAAACAAATGAAAAAAATATGGCATTTTTGATTCTGCCATTTCCTGCTATTGCAACTGACTGTGTGGGCCAACCTCCACCGAGGCCTGAGCCAGGAACTTGGGCTGTTGGAGCCAAGCACTGTGACAATCCATGCAAATCTAAGATCTAATCCGTTTATATTGATGGAAATTAAACTTTTATTCTTGCCATGGATATGGGAGTCTGAAATTCACTTTGGGAAAAAATTCAGGGTTTTATTTTTGGCTCCACTTTCACAATTACTCAGCCCAGGGCGTTTTTATGCTGCAGCTCCATTATGTGAAAATCGTGAGTAACATTTTTCTCTCCAGGACTCTACATTTACTCTCCGAATGTTTCACTGAGAATATGACATGATTTAGACTGCAGTGCTTTTAAAAAAACTACCCAATTTCTAGGACCAAAATGTACCTGTGAAAGTGGCTGCAGGGAGTCAGCACTGTAGTGGTGGGATGGAGCCAAGAACTCGTTAAAGCTCTCTGCAAATTATCTCATTAAGTGCTTTCAGATTGGGAAGTGTCTCAGCACTGCAGTGGTGAGGAATGGATCTCTTCAAAAAGGGGATTTAGAAAGATTTGGGGAACAGAATTCCCGGTGTAACCACTGGCACCCTGACATGCAGCAAGTTTAAGGTCTCGGACACCTCAGGGCACCCCGGCACGGAGCAGGTGGCTCCGAGTGCTGGCAGGGGAAGTACCCTGCCTACAAGGTTTTTGTGTACTTAGCTTTGCAGATTTTAGGAACAGATAACCCAAATCAGGTCTCAAAGCCAATGGTGTTTGTTCTGGAGGGTGTTTGGGATGGTTGCAGTGAATGCCCAGGGCAGAGACAGGATTGAGGCTGAATAAGAAGTAAAATTCGTTTATTCTGTGATTTCCCAGTTCTGCTGTGTCCGTGTGCTCGGCTCCCACCTGCTCCTCCTCCACATCCCTCTTTTCTCTCAGGTGGGCCAGGCCCTTGGCACCACGACCCTGCTCCTCCCCACACCCATTTCTCACCCCACAGTGAGGAAGGACTGTGCTGAATAATTTAGTACATTGGAAATCTTTGTTCTGCGCCTCCAGACTGAAGTGGAAATTTGTCTTGAACTGGCAGCTATCTGAAATCAATAATATCATCAACTTCACCTGCATTTACAAAGATAATATTTCCTTAATATTGCCTGGATTCAAAGGAAGAAGAAAGGCTGTGCAGGAGGAAAAGGCATAAAAAGCATTGCGGTGAAGCAGCACTAAATTTTAGAAAACTTTTCTAAGGTCATTAATTGAACTTCGTTACAAGATTTAAATGAGATATTGAAAATCAAACACAGTGGCCCAGTTTTAATTGCCTGTTCTGCGGTGGAGCACAATCTTAGAGATGTAACTTCTGCTTTGTATCTATAAGGAAAGATCCAGCAGCCCTGGAGGGCCGGGGTCGCTGGAGCTGGACACGGCATTCACAGGCATTTATCTCGTGGACACTGCTTTCAGCCAATGGCCCGTGTCCAGCACACGTCGAGGAGCAAATAAATCCTGTTCCATGGTGCTGCTAAAGCAAGTCTTAACGTAAATATCATTATGAGAGTCTTAAAACTATTGCCTTCCCCATCCCTGGAGTGTCCAAGGCTGGGCTGGACAGGGCTTGGAGCAGCCTGGTCTCGTGGAAGGTGTCCCTGGCTGTTCTGTGGGAATGGAGAGAAGGAGGCGGATCTCTGCTGTTACTCACGGTCTCCAAGGGAATCTTCAGGGCAGGAGGATATGGATGTTCCAAGTGCTTGGGCTGAGCTGGTGGTTCAGCCCGGATTTATGGTGATTTAAGTTCGTTTTGATGTGGGCTGGTGGCTGGCAAGAGGTGGGGGAAGCAGTCTCAGGTGCCTCTCAGCCCGGCTGTGCTGCCCGGGCTGCCACATGGCAGGGACAGGAGCTGCCCGTCCCGGCTCCCCGGGTGCTGCTGGACCCGCGGGGAGCTGCTCATCCCAGCGCTCCGGCTGCTGGGCACCGAGCACAATTCAAACCTTGCCTTTTAATACTGCACTTAGGAGTATTCCCTCATTTTTCCATTTTAAAGTTTCGCGAACTGCTGAATATTTGATGGAAACAAAGCCCATCCTTGCCGTGCTTCCTGCTCATGTCAGCAAACAGCTTTGGGGTCTCGTGGTTTCCTTTCAGGTCAGCATTTAGTGTGTATTTGAAAATAAATGCACTTAATAATATTTTAAGCATTGTGGAAGACACACCTGACACCGGGAACATGTAGTTCATGTGGAGAAGTTTTACTGCTACTTGGTAAAAAGGAATTTTTGGTGCAGCATCAGCCCAAAAATGACCATAATGTTTCACCTAATGGACAAATAAACAGCTCTGGGGAAATTAAAATAATCCAGTCTGTTAACGCTGCAGGTTGGGCAGTAAACGGGGCACACAGTCATGGAAAATAGGACAATTTAAACCCAAGGGGAGTTAACTCTGTCCTTTCCAGGAGCCGGCAGCACCAGCGTGGTGAAGGAGCCCCGGTGCCAGTGTGGGGCGCAGGAGCCGTTCCCAGACAATTGCTGTTCCCAGAGGGAGCAGCAGCTGCTTGTCCTTTTTCCCAGAGCCAGCTCCTGCCCATGGCAGCGCTCAGACACAGCCCGGTTACTGCGGAGGAAATGGAGCACACCTGGGCAGGCTCAGCCCTGCTTTTTAGGGCAGCTGCAGGGCGCTTCCAATGCCTGCTCCCAGCGTTGGCTCCGTGTGAGTCCCACCCTCTCACCACTGGGGACTCCTGACCCAAACTCCAACACGGACTGAAGAGCCCCGAGCAGGAGAGAGCGATGGATTGGATTGCTGTGTGTGCTGGGAATGGCAGAGGCACAGATGGCAGGAGAGGCAAAACGGGAATAAATCTGACAGGTTGGAGAACTGGGATTTTTACAGCTGGTGAATGCCTGAAGAGAGTGGCTGCGCTGATTCATTGGTGTTCCCAACTGCTGATCCCTTGGCTTTGCTTCTTGGTTGGTTTGGCTTTGGTTTTTTGGGGTTTTTTGTCTTTTTTTAAATTTTTTTTTTATTTGTGTGTTTGGCTATTGGTTTTTTGGGTTCTTTGGTTTTTTGTTTGGGGTTTTTTTGAGAATGAGTTTACATTGAAGATTAAAATGCCCAGGAAGCTGCCTGAGCCATCCAAGTTCCTCGTGGAATCTGCAGTGCTTTGTAGACATAAAGTGATTGAAAACATTTATCTTCCCCCATGATTAATAATAAATCAGGAGTCTTACGATTCCTCCTTTAGGTTTTAATTTTCAAGCTGTTGAAATACAATGTCTAAGCAAAAAAAGGTTCAGAACAGGCTTTGTTTGGATTGAAAACAGAAGTTTTGTACTGTTTTGGACATAAAAAATACAACTATATAAAAATTCAGCCTCCTGCGATAACATATGGCTGTGAGCTGGGTTTGCTGAATGAGGACGATTTATGTCTGCAGTCACACCATAAATCTGAACAATTGTGTGAGATGAAAAACGTGCTGATGTAGATGAGGAGTGTCCCAGCCAGTGCTGCATGGATCAGCTCTGGGAATTCCGATGGGAGAGCCTGGCCAAGCGTGTGCTGGGATGAAGGATGTAAATGAATGCGTGTGCACCATGAAACTTTATTGCCACTAACTGAGGGACCCCAGGATGGTCTTAAAAAGGTGAAGGGAGTGTCTTGGTGTGGTTTGACTTCCCCAAAAATTCTGGTTCTGAATTCCCCAGAGGAACCTGGGGTTCAGACCTCGTCCCTCTGGCCCCAGGGATTCATTCCCAGGGCCTTCTCCCAAGATTTCAGCCTGAGGGGAAATATTCCACTCCTCCTCCCAGGAGTAGCTTTGCTGTTGGATGTGATTTCTTTGCTATGAAATGTGAGTAGGATCCGAGATCAAACAATTTCCAATGGAAATGCAGAGCCCTACACGGATATATCAGTGTGTGTTTCAGCCATTCATTACTTTTCTCTGAACAGTTCCATGTCACTCAGCAGTTTATTCATAAAGAGAAAAAAAGGAGCAGCAGCAGAAATAATGGCACTAACAGGGAACGGGAGGAAAATTGAAAGCTGTGCCTTTTGCCAAGCGGGTGAGTGAGCAGAACATCAGCTCACCCAAACCAGCCCTGGCAGAGGGGCAGCTTTGGGTGTGAATGGAACAATATTTCACTTCCTAGGGAAAAAAAAATAATCAGGCTATTGGTCAAGATGTTTCTATGGTAACAGATATAATTTCATTTTAGTGATGGATTACACAGGAAAACTCCAGGGAGGTTTGAGATGATGGAGTTTCATCTGACAGAGCCTGGCAGACTTTTTCTCTGGAGTTATTAGGCAGTTCTGGTAATGTTCTATATTTTATATAACCATTTATAACCATATATGCTTTTTATTTTATATAACCATTTCATATACAGGAGCTGTGTGGGAAGGCTGAGCACGGAGTCTCGGGAAGCCACTGGTGTGGCTGTTCTGCTCCAGCAAGGAGGGACAGGGGCTTTGCTCAGCCCCAGGGATGGGGAGGGGGCTGGCAGCAGTGGAATTCCCCCAAAAATTGTGTATTTGCCCATTTCTGAACTTGGAGCCAAGCAGCACTGAATCATCCAGTGACAAAATTTGAGATCTTTGTTTTTAAAAGGTATTTCTGCTGCAGGTATCAAACACAGGTACAGGTACAGCAGGCAGAAGAAAGCTAATTTTGTTTCTTTGGAGGGGATCAATATTCCACAGGAGGGAAAGTTATGTATTCCCAGCTATACTTTTATAAACAGCATTTCATTATGCCTATTATCATAACAGGCCTCTTTATCTCCTCTGTCAATATTTGGCTCTATCAGGCACTGTCTTATCTTTAAAGTGAAAAATCCATCATTGTGACAGGAGGGAAAAAATACATTAACACCCACCTGCTAATTTATATTAGAGGCTGGAGGCCCAGAAGTGTTTTAAAGAGCTGCTGCAGGTTGGCATTAATTGTGCCTTTGAGCTGTTCTGGTGAATCCCCACATCCTTTCCCCACGGGGTTCAGCAGAAGGCTGTGGGGAAGAGGAGCAGCACTCACCACGTGCAGGTGACAAAGTGTCCTGGGGCCCTGCAGCTCCCTGTGGCCAGCGGCACCTCCTGGAGCATCCCCTGGGAAAGGGGGAGAGGGGAGCTGGGGCTGGTGGTGGGAGAGGCAGCCTGCTGCTGGCCAGGGGGATTGGCCTTCAATCCCAAAGAGCTCTGGAATTTCACCTGCTCACTCAGCAAGGTTGCCAATGCTCTTGCCTCCGTTAGGGTCTGCAATCCCTTTTGTTGCTCTCAGGGATAATTTTGGTCCAGCCAACAGCTGCCCTTGCTCCAGAGGGGAGGTGCTGCCCTTGGCTCTGTTCCTGCCCTGGGCTTGGAGGTCCCGTGGGCCTGTACAGCACCCAAAAAGTGAAAAATGAAATGTACTGAGAGTCTCTTCATGATGAAACCAGTGATGGAATTGTAATAACATTTCTGCCTGGAAAGGTGCCTGCGGAGCCCCAGGGGTGCCCTGGCAGAGCCCCTTGGCTCCTCCTCGTGCTGGGAGGTGCTGCAGGGGATGGAGGACAGGTCTGTACACAACTAACCCCTCCTTCCGAGGCTGTCTCAGCCTGTAAGCACCAGCCAGGGCCTTGGTCAGACACTTCAGTGCTGCTGTGAAATCAGCATCTTTATAAAAACATCCTGTATCTGCCTAGTGAGGGGGGAAAGCTTCATTGTTAATTCAACCATTTCTGTTGGGAAAAACAGCCGAGGTATTTCAGGTACACATCGTTTCATCTTGGAAAAAAATAGGTGGTGTGCTTTTATTCCACCCTGACATTGTGCAGGGATACGTACTGCGGGCTGCAGTGGGAACTAAGCCTCCAAAATTGCATATAATGGGTGTATCACCTGCTGCTAGAGGAGAAATAATTGCAGTGCTTAAACTGTATGGCAGGTGTCAGGAATAGAAATGTGACTTCTGCCTCATTTCAGCAGAGAGGGGACAGTCTGCATGGAGCAGTGGGAGCTCAGCCTGGCCTCCAAATGCCTTTATTTGACAGAAAAGAGTCTCAGCACCGACTCCTGACAGTGCAGTGCTGGGGCACACACCAATTAACATTTAACATTTAATGGAATTATAAAGGAAAGGTAGAATAAATTCATAGAATCATAGAATACACTGAGTTAGAAGGGACACGAGGCCAAGGAAGGCAGACTTTGCAGATTTTGCAGACTTCAGACAAAAAACTTAAATCCTTCTGGGGCCTCCTGTTGGGCTGCTGGGATTTCCTGGCTGCCCTGGCCTCAGATTCCTGCCTCCATCACAGCAGTGGGGATGGAAAGGGATCATGTGCATCTGAAGGGAATGAGAAAAGGGGAAGGAAGAAATGGATTGAAATGGAGAAAATGACTTTTGAACAATTCATATATGTTTGTGCATCACTCATCAAAGGCAGCATTTTAAAAAGGTTAATACCTTGGCAGAGCTAATTGCTGTTCTTCCTCTTAAATTCCAGTGTAATTTCTGATTTCTTCCTCTGTTGTTGATCTTTCAGCTACGTAGATTTTAAATGAAACAAATATTTATGCCGGTAAAGCTTCAGTGTTTAAGTAAAGCAAAGCAAATGAAACTTCCTCATGTAAATATTGAAGCAAAGCAAACAAACCCAGAAACCCACATGGCTGAAGGAAACTGCCTTAAAAACCCGAGGAATACAACTTCATTCCCAGAAATTGTATGTTAATCACTTAATCACCAGGTTGAGGGATTTTGTGTATCAAATGCTTTTCCTCAGCTGTTGGGTTCCTGGTCCCCGCACTCTGCTGTCACCTGCGTCCGTATTTGCATGGAGAGGGGATCCTGAAGGGCCTGAGATTCCTTAGGGAGCGGAACCTGGTCAGGGCTGTGAGAGGCGCTGGGTGTGACAGAGCTGCTCCAGGATCCACCAGTACCGGGAAAGGGTGAGTGCTGTTCATTACCAGCTGCTGGTGCTGTCCTCCTCCATCAGCTGCAACACCGGCACCTGTGCCAGGGCTGGCCAGGATGTCGGGTTACACCCGGGTTACACCCGGGCTGTGACAGAGCAGGGCTAACCGGGGGCAGCAGGGGAGGTGCTGTGCTGAGCCGTGAAACTGCAGGGCACAAACTGAGCTCCGTGCAGCTGCTGCTCCCGGGGACAGCCCCGAATCCCAAGGGACACCCGGGGATTTACAGCTTTCAGTGCTCTGGGTTGAGCAGAGGAAGCTGGGAATATGCAGGGATGTGCTCCTTGGCCATAAATACACACCTCTTCCCATAGAATTATTTTATTTTATTTTTTTTATTTTATATACATTTTCTTTTGCTGAGAAGAATGGAGAAGGCAAGCTCCAGCTCTTTGAAGAATCATACTTGGGGAAAAATTATCTGTCTTTTCAAGTTGCCTCCCTTCTCTGTGAGCCTTGACAGCCTTTAAAGTGCAGGACTTCAGGTGTTTCCTCGTGGCACATCTTCCTCCAGGCACATTTCCCCGTGTGAAGGAAGGAAAGTTGCGGTTTCTCACTGTAAATAAACACGGCTCTGCGGAGTTGGGAGTGCAGGGGCTTTGAAGTGGTAATTGTGCTAAGCAGGGAGAGGTGGTGGAGACACTGTCGGGTGAGGGTCAGAACAAACACCCGAGTGGCTGCTCCTGCAGCTGGAGGGATTCTCAGGAAAACAGCAAAAATCAGTGTGGGAATGGAGAGGAGACTGTGTGGAGCTGCTGCTCCAGCCAGAGAAGAAACGATGGGACTCTTCTGTACAGGAGACAAAATGATGGCACAGGTACAGATCAAAGCTGAGGATGGGATGGAGGGGGGGTGGCAGGGTGGAGTGGGACTGCAGCCAGGGATGGGGCCCCCGAGTGTCACTGGAGGGACAGACTGAAGGCTCAGTGCCCAGGGTGCTCCTCCTTGTGCCATTGCTGTGCCAGTCCCCAGTCAAGGTGTAAAGGTCCTTGCCCTCTGGTGGCTGCAGTTTGTGCATCAGCCTGAGGCTGAGCAAACACGTCTGGGGGTGTGTGGAACGAAACAACAGTTCTGGGCCATTTCATTATCGGTGTCCTGCTTATTTCCAGAGGAGAAGATAAGGCCCAGCAGTGGTGCAGTGACGGAAAAGAAAAGAACGCCTGGCTGTGGGTAATTGTGGCTGCTCACCCTTGTGCTGATGGGAGCCCAAACCAGAGCATGGAAGCACCAACCAGAGGACATGAAGAGCTAGAACTCCTCTCCTCTGTCATGCTCTGCTGCCTGGCCTTGAATGGCCAGCAATCTCTGCTGAGTGCCTGACCCTCCTTTCTAGGCACTAGGAAAGGCACTTGCACTATGATTTATCTGCTCCAAAGGCACATGTGAGAGAACAGATACAGGATTACACCGACTGAAAAGTTAAGAGCACGGTTCACTTATCTTATGATTAAATATAGTGGGAGACAGTCATTTTTATAAGTTAAAGAGCACTAGATTGAGATACATTCATCACAGATTAGCTGAGGTTCTTCCTTGAAGGGGCTCATTGAAATGTATGTGATGTTCATTGTTGTGTGAGATGCTGTTTAAAACTTTTAACAACAAGATAAAAGCTTGTGACTGGGAGAAAGAACTGCTGTCATTGCTGGATTTAATAAATCTTCTGCAGGGACAATAAGCCTGCGATAAACCCAGACAAAGCCTCTTGCTGGGAAGTTATTTTGGCAGGTGGAAAGGAAGGACATTCTGTCATTGTGGTTTGGGACTGTGCACGTCACCGGGCTGCTGGAACCTTCCCGGCTGTCAGAGGAGAGGCTTTGTCACTCCCTGGGCACAGCCAGGGCCGGGGGTCTGCCCAGTGCCACCCTTTGGCATCAGCATGTGTTCAAAGGCACTTCATGGTTTGATCGTGACTCTTACACAGCTGCGAGGCCCAAGCCAAACACAGCCACAATCCCGTGGATTTAACAGCACAAAGAGCGCAGGAATTCTTCCTTTTCTCCCTGCTTTGTCCCTGGGATTAAGGAAGATTTTTGCCAACTTTGGAGAACAACAGGAGCATCAGGGAAGATGAAAGGAAAGCAAACTCTCTGCTTCAAACACCCTTGAAGCATCTGTCAGTGGGGATCAGACCTGGAACTGCCAACACCTGCCCAAACTCTACTCAAGATTTGGTCCAAACCAAGAGATCTAAAATAAATAATGAACAGAAGCTGACAAGAGCCCACAGAAGCCATTTAACATGGATCACCTCTTAAACTGGGATTTTTATCTTGGTCCTGGTGAGCAGAAGAGGAACAAGGCACTGATGTGTGCTGCTCATCAGCTTTCTGCTGAACATTCTGAGCGAGGGGGCTGGAAGGGAAGGCTGATCCTGTCTCCTGCAGGTCCATTTTCTGCACAGGGTCTGGTTTGGGGTTTGTACACAGCCAAGTGTACTACAGGCATCAAAAGACTGGAGAAAAAATAAAGTTGAGATCATTCTTAAGGGAAAAAAAAAAGGAGTATTCTTCAGGGGTGGTATAACATAACAGCGGTTGCTGAAAATAAAATTTAGTGAAAAGAAATGCGTGGTACAAGTAGAATGGAATCATAGAATCATTAAGGTTGGAAAAGACCTCCAAGATCATCCAGTCCAACTTTCAACCACCCTGTCCATCAACCATATTGCAAAACGCCACATCTCATTTTTTGAACACTTCCAGAGATGGGGATGCCAGCACTTCCCTGTTCCAGTGCTTGACCAATCTTTCAGAGAAGAAAGTTTTATTAATACAAAATAATTGTTAAGCCTAAATATTAATTTAGTTTTAATTTATAATTTAATTATAAAATTAGATTGGTAACAGTAAACCATTTAATTATAAAATTAAATTGGTAACATTAAACAATTTTTTAAATTATTGTTTATTAAGAATAAATAATTGTGGCTGCATCAAGGCCAGCAAACAGGCAAATCCTGGAAAATCAATGCACTCCTGTGTCAGGTTGTTAAGGCAGTGAAGGCCTTAACCCTGTCCCACCCGAGGGGCTCGGATTTCCTCAGCATGCCAGGGAGTTGGGGGGTGCTGGCTCCCCAGCCCCCTGTGTGAAGGCTGAAGGCAAATGTTCACCAGCACACGGCAAAGGAGGGTGGTCCGAGCACCGCTGCGCTGGCTCTGCTGCTCCTCTGGGCAGACAGCGGCAGGGAGATGCCAGAGAGCCAACCCTGCTCCCCCTGCGCTCCCGGGAGACAGAAATAACGCTGCAGGTGCCGCCGTGCCCCCACCTGCCCCCATAACCCTTCTTTCTTCTCTCCTCAGCACACATTAAATAAAGCTCTGATGATTGGCAAGCTCACAATGGAACAGGGAATTGAAGTTGGCAGCCCCAGATGTGGGAGGTGGAAGTTCAAATCCATTTGCTCCCAGGTGTGGGCTGAGGGTGAGTAATGAACAGAAACAAGCCCAGAGGGCACAGCCCAGATCTCCTGGGACTCCACGTTTGTAGCCTGCATTCAGCCACCCTCAACACACTCCAAATTTGCCTTTTTGAAGTGGTTTTGGGAAAGGCCTGGGACATTGAGGGCTGGTGATGGAATTCTGACTTCACGGGAGCCAGAGGCAAAGCAGCGCCAAGCTGGATGGAAGCAGCATCTCACCCCTCAGCTCTTATTAATCCATTAGAAATAATATTAATTATGCCGCTAGCACAAAAAGCAATTATCAAAATATTTTGCTAAACATCTTAAAAAAATGCTATTTACCAAAAACCACTCAACTGTATCAAAGCCTTGACAAAAAGCTCTCTTAGAAATTAATAAATATGTTTGATTAGCACTTTCATGGGTGCACAGATTCTGCATATGGGAGCATTATAGTGCATTTAATTATATATAAAGGCAATTAATGTCACAAATTAAGACTAAGCTCTGACTCGGGCTAAATAATTGTCATTATCTATCATATAACATGCCCAGAAAGCTTAACTCTGCAATGATTTTTATGAACAATAAACTTGGCATTTACATACCAAAACAATTTGGTGTAATTCAGTCTCAATAATAAATGGCAACAAAAAAAATCACTCCCATTCTTCGGGAAATTTTTCCTTTCACGATCACATGGGCGTTTTTCACAGCATGTTCATCACGATGAGAAGGGGAACATTTCCTGTCTGCAGCCTGTGCTGTGGGGCCCACAGCAGAGCCCGAGGGCGAGGGGATGCTCCAGCTCAGCGCCCTGCTCCGCACAGCTGAGGGCTCCCTGCTGCAGCCTGGGCTTTGCAGCACCTACCAACACACGGGATGGGCTTTTTTGGGAAAATCCTCCAGCTTTCCTTGCCCAGACTGGAAACAGCCCAGCACTGACAGCAGCCATTTACAGGACATAAAATGTGCAGCCTTAAGGCAAAGGCCCTTTGCAGCTGCTCAGGTCCCAGGTGTAAAAACACCCCTGACTGGGACCAAAGCAGTGCAGCGACACCAGAGTGTACTCAGTGGGGAATGAGATGAAGCTGTTATGGAAACAATGGTAACACTGCACTGATGCTAAGTGCAGCCAATTGTAAAATAAAAGACTCTAAATGGAGTTAAAGGCTCATGGTTTTGTGTTTGAAATGAGCTGTGTGGGTGTAACAGTGTGGTGTAGTTTGTGAAATAAAAATAAAAATTGATCCACAGTGCAGAGTGCAGCATCTTCACCTCGTGTCAGCTCTTAAACCAGAGCCTTGCTGGGCTCGGGGACTTGCTTCAGAATCTAATGCATAGAAATAGGGGGTGGAGGTGATTAAAAAATTCTAGTGCATTCATATTATTAAATATTAAAAAAAATATTTTTAAATACAACCAGCACGATTATGTAGTGATTATCAGCTCTGTTTGTATATGTTGTAGCAGGATGCTCTGCCTGGAATGGGGTAAAACAACTCCAACAAGGCCCTGTTTGCAAAGCTGTCAGTGCTGGATGAAGGGGGGTCATGCTGCTTTTGGGGTGAATAATGCTGAAACCAGCCTGACTCATCAATCCCGAAGTTAAATATCCCGAGGCAGAGTGAAGATGTGTCAGAGCTGCTAAAGTACCCAGTAAAGGCACAAACAAGTGCCACTACTGATCCAAAGTGACGCAAAGCTGCTGAGCTGACACAGCCTGGACACGTCCGACAGCGCAGCCTTGGTCCCGCAACAGCCCAGCCCCACTTCCTAACGGCAGGGACTCCTAAGGTACCCTCTAGAATGTGTGTGGAGATTCCTCCCTGGGGCAGGGATGCTCCTCGAGGTCACCCCTCGAGGCTGAGCTGGAGATTTGCCCACATTCCTTGACCTGGGTGAATAACATCAACCTCTAACTAATAATTTGGTTTACTTTAATATTGCTTAAAAAGAGTGCACTTTGCTGCAGTAGTGCTTTGAGTAGTAAGGAATTCTGACTAAGATCTCTTTGTCTAATTATTATCCTAATAAATAATTTGGTTTTTTATAAATATATGTGGTTTGCCACCCTTAATCCTGCAGGAAAGGGCTGTGTTAGTCAGTAACACCTGTACAATCTGTTAGACACAAAGGGCTGGCAAAGTTTGGGGCTGAGGTTGGATCCAGCTGCACCCCGACTCCTCTCTGAGGAGCTCAGGAAGCTGGGGGGCTCTTTCTGCCCCTCGTGATTGAATGGGAGGGCTTCCCTAAAACTGGGGACTTTGTCTGGGGCTCCCAATCTGCTCGGTGACACACAGTGCTCATGTGTGTGCGTGTATATATGTATATACGTACACAGATGTATTTATGTACCTATGTACAGCTAAAGAGGGCCATTAATGCACCCAGGGTCACAGCAGGGGAACAGTCACCGGTGATCCCACCGGGATGGCACCAGTGAGGACACAGATCACAGCCAGCAGATTCCATGTGGCACTTTGGTACATGGAAATATTCCCAGGCTTTTCCTGCCACCTCGATTTACTGATGTTTTCAGGCTGTGATCAAACTAGAAAGACATTCAGGATGGATAAATCCTGTAAGGCTGCCTTGGGTTAACCTGGAGCAAACCAGGGGGGAACAGGGCTGTTGAGGCTGTGCATGATCAAAGGAAATTCGGCCCTGACTGCAGCCAGAGGGGGAAAACATCAGTGGCCAACCTTTAGCAAACAGTGCAGCTCATGAACCAGAACACACTTCATGTGAGTGTTGTGGTTCACACGCAAGCCCTATAAAAATAAAATAAGCAGGAAAACGAAAGGCTCAGGATTTCTTCTCTGTGGGCTCTGATGCAACACAAGCTGGGAGAAAAAATTAAAAAACCCTAATTCCCCATCACTCCCTCTCAGCAGCACCATTCCCTCTTTGCACCTCAGTCCCCCCTTCACCAAAATAAAGTGAAAACCAAACCAACAAAACATTTTTTTCCCCATTCAGAAAAAAAAACCGAGAGTCTTTGAGCAAGAAACATGTGTTTGATGGCAACATACTTATTTAGCCCAATGCTGGCTCTGTCCCTGTGCTTATGGGAAAAGTAAAATGCTGCAGCACCTCTGCCTTCATTATTAGCTGGGCCGGTGAACAGTTTCTTGCTAACAAAGCCCTTACCTGGGTGGAGTTTCATCTGTTGGCTGCTGCAGTTCATCCTTAGGTGCAGGAACATCCCCCAGCCACGCCCGTGCAGTCAGGCACGCTGTGACACGCAGCTCTTCGTCTCTATGTGCCGTGGCCTTGTTGCAGCTGTCACAGCTTCTTTTGATGCTGATTAACCTCATCAGTATAATTGATCAAGTTGTCTGGAGAAAATCGGAGGCTGAATACTTTCCCCGGGATCCGTCAGAGCAGCTGAGCCGAGGTTGCTGTGCTGAAGGTGGTGCAGGTGCTGTGCTGCAAAGGGAATGAGCTTCCTCTCACCTCTTGCCTCAACTTCTCCCTCTTCCTGCCCCAGCTCACCCAGCCCGTGCCTGGCAGATTGACTCTGATTAATTGCTCACTTAATTACCTTCCGGTGTGCTGTTGAATGTAATGTCCTTCAAAAGCATCAGAAGTCTCAGCAGTGACAGCAGCTTTGGAGATATCAAACACAGGCAGGAGGTTGGCACTGTGGGACTCCAACTTGGCTTTTGGGGTTGTTACAGATCTTTAAAAGCACCTTTCAAGCACTTTCCCCCCCTGCAATCAGCTGCCAGCTCCCCCAGGACTTTCTCCAGACCTGCTCCTTGTGCACAAGCCCCTCTGTGCTGGCTTTTTGGATGTCTGACAATGTCATAAAATAAATGTTAAGTCACAAGGGGGAAGGGGGAGGGAACAACTGAAAAAATATATTTATTGGAGTAAATAAAAAAAAGTTAACCAAAATCCTTTATTGATACATTCTTGGATAATACCACAGGATCGAGAGAATGGAAAGGGAGGGAGGAGGTTGCGGCAAAGATTGGTTTCACTAAATTGGCACATAAGCAGCAAGATTAACGAAATTACTTATTACAAACAGTATAAAACATACATGCTTCTGTAAGTCCTTATCACACTGGTCAATCATGGTGGGGCATCAACAAAGAAAAACCTCAAGACATGTAAAAGCCATATTCTTTCCTCCAAATATCATAAGAATCATTGAAATTATTGCAAAATAGTCATATACCTCAAAGAAAAGAACAAAATAGAACACAAATACAAATATCAAACATAAATTATTAACATGTACCATAAAATACATTACTGGCATGCATTCCAAAGATCAAGACCTCTACTAAAACTCAGCAAAAATCCTTCCTGCTTCCTCTACAGCCCATCGGAGGTGTGAAAGGGGGGGACAAACTTCGCCAGCACAGTTTTTGGTCTTTAAATTCTTTTTTTTTTTGTTTCTTTGTTTAGTTAAAAAAAATAAGGTATATGGATTGCAGTGATACAAGAGTAATAATACAAGTCATGTACACAGGTCTCAGATCCTCAGTTGTCGGTTGGTTTGAGAAGTGCCGAGAGCACAGGGCCTCAATGAAACTGTGCATCCAAAAAACAAACAGTGACCTTGGAACAACATGGATGGCAATATGCAAAAATCCTCACAAACTGTACAGAGAGTTCAAAAACTTGCAGTCTGGAAGTACATAGAAAGACAGAATTAGCCCCTTAGAGTCCAGAGCAGNAGCGAGGCGGGTGGGCTCCGGGCCCGGCCCGCGCCCCACGGCAGCTGGGCCTAGATCACCAGGTTGTTGTAGCTCACGTACTTCTTTTTTGCAGCAGGGCCTGCAAGAGAAGCGGACAGAGGTCAGAGCCTGCGGGCTGAGCCCCTCAGTAGGGCTGCTCTGCAGGTACCGGGAATGGGGACGTGCCGGCGGCTCCCGGCCCCGAGCTCCCGCCCGCAGGACTCCGGGCAGGCGGCTCCCAGGCCTGCCCAAGCTCCAGCTCCAGCTCTGACTATAAACAAAATTAGCACGGATTGATTTTGTCAGGCTCCCACAGTCTGGGTGACTGCACTGCCGAGGCACCACAACCAGATCCTATTAAGATTTCTTTTTTATGAAAACAGTGACATTTCCTCCAACTTCTTAAATCTCCTGGGCTAAACTTGGCTTTTCTCATGGATAAAGTGATTCTTATTCAAGTTTTATGACTTCTGAGAATTTTTCAATATGGGGATGAAGGTACCAGCTTTCCTAATTATGACCTTCAAATCCAATCTGTTTGCAAACAGAAGGGAATCAGACCAGTCAGAACTCTGTAAGCGCCGCTACACGTGCCTGTCAGGAAAAACTGCAAATATTTGCAGCTGAACACAAAGCAAAATGTTCTGCAGTCCTTTGGCAACACTGACAGATCCAGGACACAGAATCATGGAATAACCTGAGTGGGAAGGGACCCACAGGGATCATCCATTCCAGCTCCTGGCCCTGCACAGACACCCCAACAACCCCACCCTGGGCATCCCTGGCAGCGCTGTCCAAACGCTCCTGGAGCTCTGGCAGCCTCGGGGCCGTGCCCATTCCCTGGGGAGCCTGGGCAGTGCCCAGCACCCTCTGGGGGAAGAACCTTTCCCTGATCTACAACCTAAACTCCACAGAGACCAAAAAAAAGAGCCTGGATTTACAGTTTGCTGAAGCACTGAAGTCTAAATCCCACAGTCTTTGAGAGAATTTGGCATCACTTAAGCAGTTTGCTGAATATTTCCAGCCTGCTAAGCTGGGGCAGACTCTACTGCCCCACTTTGGATAATGTTTTTAACGTGGTGTGTTCCATTTCAAAACTTTCTCAGGAGGATTTAAGAGACGCTACGGAGGGAGAGGCGAGACCAACAATTGGATTTGTTCTGCAAATCTGCTTTTCAAACTTCACTGGGTTTGGGCATCCCAGGGCTCCTCTCAGTCCCTCTGCAAAACCAGACCCAGACAGGACATGGAGCTCTACCCGCTTCTGGAGCATTCCTCCCAGAGCTGTGTGTGTCTCCCAAGCATCCCCCGGATCTGTGCCAGCCCCGTGAGCATCCTCTCACCTCAGAGACTACACACAGCTCCCTCTGCTCCTCACCCAGGCTGTGGTGCCCTCCTGGGGGTGTCCCCCAGCCAGCAGTGTCACCAGTCAGAGATCACTGCTGGTTTTTCAGAACCACTTGCTCTGCCCTCCCCCAGCAATTCAGACTATTCAGAGCACAGCCACAGAGTGCAGCCCAAGGTCAATATTTCCCATGGTGTTCACTGTGTCACTGACAAAGACAAAGAAAGGATTTTAGTCCCAGGTATTTCCAAGACGGACATGTAAGAACCCCGCGGGTAACTGCAGCCCTTTGCAATATTATCCTGGAAGCCTCATTCAGCTGTTTCCCCACGCCCCAGACAGGAGTCAGGGCTGTCTGTTCAATCAAGGACTGATCCCACAAAGTGCTGATCATCTTCAGCTCCCATTAACTTCTCTTGGACACGACGGTGTCCAGCATCTGCCAGGATAAAACTCATTATCCTTCAAGGCTACGCTACAAATATCCAATAAACTGCGCAACGCTATTAACCGCTGAAGAAGGGTAGAATGAGCCTGGGAAAAAAAAATGCCATCATGGAACAGGTTGCAAAGTAATTCCGTGTATTATTTTGTGATGTACTTCAGCTTTACCCATTACATGCTCCAATTTCAAAGAGCAGCAGCGTTCCTATGGCAGAGATTTAGATGCTCCCACTGCAGGTTCAGATCATGTCACCCCTTCAGTGCCTCCCAGGTGCTACTGGGGCTCTCAGCAAAACCAATCATTTTGCTGACAAGGTTTGTCACCAGTTCAGCCCCAGTACTCCTTTCGCATTTCCAACAGGACGAGGACCCACTGGTGCCATATGGATTGAGCCAAGGAATGCTGTGGATAAGGTGTACCTGGAAGGGTTTTGAGACAGTGACACAATCCTTGGCAAGGCTCTGCCTCACCAGGATAATGTAGTTGACAAAAGCATCATCCATAATTCAGATAAAATGATCAATAAAAGCCCGGTGGTTATTTTCGGAGAGGAAAGACAACCTTCCTTGTTTAAAGGCTGTTAGGCCAGTCCCCTGATGGCTGTTGGTGCATTTCCCCACTCTGCTCCTGCGCTAACTCCAGCAACCTGCAGCTCAGCCTCTGTGCAACTTCCAGACACATTCCAGTCTTGGAGAGTTCAGGAGAGACACAGTCTACCTCGATAACGAATCTCTCCTGAGTCACAGCTCATCATTATCATTGGCAATTAGCACCAGGTATGGATTTGATTTTCCTCAAAGAAATTAATTTACATGAAAATGGGGGACGCTAATGAAACATCAACGTTACCAGGCTTCTCCACGCTTTAATCCAGGAGACACGAGCATTCCCTGCTCTTTACACGGGAAGCAGATACAGATGTCACACGCTCTGCTGCTGTTCTGTTAAAGGGTGACGGCTCCCCGACAGTGAACACACACTGGCCTCTTGCAAACAACATATACCACACACTGGCCTCTTGCAAACAACATATACATAATAATTAATACACATATAATTATGTCAGCCTCGGCCGGCCACTGATTTAGATGTGCTGGCAGCGAGCCAAGAGCAGCATCCGCAGTGCCGGGCCATTCCCTGTGCCCAGGGAGACATGGACCCGCTGCACCCGCGCCCCTTCCTCAGCTCCGAGTAAGGGACCACGCCAAGGGGCCGCGGGAGGAACGGGGCCCTCAGTTGCTTTTGGGTACCAAATTCGGTGTGGGAAGGAAACATCCCGGGCCCTGCCCGCCTGTTTGCAAATAAAGGTGCTCCGGAGGCATTTGCACCGTGTAACTTGCTCAGAAAAAAAAAAGGGACCTTTCAAAAGAGCCTTAAGCACCTTAAAAAGAGGTTTCTTACCGCAGTTAGAGACAAGCGCCCTTTTCTGCTAATTAGTGGTGAAGAGTGACAATGCCAGCAGGAGAGGAGTACGAGGGATAGCTGAGGGATAGCTGAGGGATAGCTGAGGGATACAGTCTGTACACACAGCCAGGACCTCTGCACAGTCTCCAGTTCAGTCCAGGCACAATAATTCATTCCTTTCCAGAAGTGAGAGCCTACACCCATCCCCTTCCAGAAGTGAGTAACAGGATGGGAAACAGCTGCACCTCTGTGCCAACAACACATTAAAAACAAATCCACAGAAGCAAAAATCCTCTTTGGATTTATAAGTTTCATCACTTGACTGGTTTTCATTATCTTGAGCACAGGTCACAAAGAAAGAAGCTCCCACAGCACCCCAGAGCAAGGCAGAGCTGTCAATACTGACTCAATGCGAGATGTAATCACTTGTACTTCAATTTTATGCACATTTGTAACCTCTTCCATGCTTAAAGAGAAAAGATTTACAGTGCAAGAAATGAATTTTATTGCAGCCCCCGGGCATCTCAAGCTATCAAATGCACGAAACATCATCTCAGCATTCCCAGCTCCTAGCAGGGACAGACATGGGGATGGCTCCGAGCCTGGAACCCCTGCTCTGATTCCCTCTGCAGTCACTGTGGCAGATAATTCTTAGCTCCTCTCTTTCATTTCCTTAATTCTGGCTTAGCAATCCGTAACATTTGTGCCAGGCAGAGCAGAGGCTGATTATTAAATCCTACTCCTAGTCCATCCAAAATCAAAATGGAGCTCTGTGACTTCTCCTCCATCTCTGCCAGAAAGACAGAGCTATCCCCATGCTCTGCTGCCTTTAAATTGGGGAGTTTAGATGAGAGCGAGATGAAAGCAACAGGCCTAAATGATTCTACATGCTTGCCCAAACCCCAACAAATGGAATGAAGCTTGCAGAAAATAATTTTAAATTTGGTATCTAAATGTAAATGGATTGTTCTTTCACATTTTGACATCTCTCTGTTGTGCTACCACAGTGTTCTGGCACCTTATCAGGTCTCTCAGTGCCTGCATTGTACAAAGCCATTTCACTGCCCACGCTGGTGGGTGCCTCCAGCCTGGACCACATGGCTTTGGTGCAGATGAGCAATGGAATGTCCTGTTTTAATAACAGAATGTGAATATATTAAATAACAAATATAACATTAGGAAAAGTGTGTTCCTCCCTAATTGCTTTGCAGCCTTCTCTCCTCATAAATTACATCACCTTCAGCTGTCACTCTTGGTGCAGCAGCACAGCCAGCGCCCGGGCACTGGGGACAGCTGGGAATAGTGGCGGCATTCCGGGTGTGGGAGATTCCTCAGCAGATCCCAGACAGCACCAGGGCAGGGCAAGGTGCTAAAAACATTCCTGCTGTTTCCTGATTTCAGATTTTCTAGGACACAACGGGTCAGGTGGCAGCTGGTGACGAGCTGGACAGGCTCCAGATGTGCCAGCCACAGGACACGCTCAGGTGACACAGTGCTCAGGTGACACCATCATGGAGTCACTGAACTTGGAAAAGTCCTCCAACATCAACCCTTCCCCCAGCCCTGCCAAGGCCACCACTGCCCCATGTCCCCAAGTGCCACATCCACACAACTTTTAAATCCCTCCAGGGATGGGGACTCCACCCCTGCCCTGGGCAGCTGTGCAAGGGCTGGACTGCCCTGTCCAGAAATTTTCTCTTAAGATCCAACCTAAAGCTTCCCTTGTGCAACTCAAGGCCGTTTCCTCTTGTCCTGTCACAAACCCTCTCTGACCATCCCTACCTCCCTTCTGATGGACACGGCCCTGTAGGTTCTCCGGCAGGAAAACTGGATGGATTGTCCTTAGGAATCACTGAGAATCCCAAAGCTGGCTGACACCTCAGGTGGGGCCATGTGGGAACATTTTGACCTGGCATAGGCACATAATACACATAATGCACATAATAAATACACACAGCATGGTGCTTGCTGTTGGAGATCCACTGAGCTGCCACAAAAATGTCAAATGCTGCAAAAGATGAAACCAAAGCAGCCTCCCCCACATGTGCCCAGACACTGATCTGAGGGGACAAGGCCAGGTCTTCTGTCGACTCAGCTCAGCTGATGTGAGCAGGGTGCTGGGAGCAGATGTCCAGCCAGGCTGTCCAGTCCCACCCCAACCCCACCCCGGTGTCTCTGCTCCCCGTCTGCAGAGCACTGGTAACATCTGTGAGCTCCTGCTCCAGAGGGGACCGGGAGGTGACACCAGCACCCAGAGCTCACCAGTGAGTGGTGAATGCCAAGAGAGCACCAGAACAGACAGCCAGAGCATCCTGCTCTGTACACCCTGGATAGCCTGGACACGCCTGGCTCACCTTGGGGCGTTCAGAATGCAATTAATAATGAAACTGTTACTTCAGCTCATTAGAATAATGACGTTTATGCATATGCATGCAAATACTGTGCTCAGAGCAGGGCTGGGCAGATGCTGCAGGTGTATTTCCATCCAAAGAGCCACAGCTTCACACAGTTTCCACTCCTAAATTCCTCATATTCTATCCAGGGCTCCACTTTACCTTTAGAGCTGCCTTATTATTACCCCTTTTAGACATGGCTGTTTCCCCTGCCTGCCACGCGGCCCCTGAGCACACCCAGCCTGCAGAGCACAGCAAGTGAGTGGCAGCACCCTCGAAGTGAGCCCTGAACTCAGGGGACTGCCAGAACCCAGCACAGAGCAGCGCCGGGGCCAAGGAACAATTACAAATATTCAATATCCCGCCTTCCTTTAATGAGCATTGCTTTGAAGTTCCCAGAAGGATTTAATGGGAAGGAAGAGTCTGACCTCGCCGGCTCCCCAGGGCACGTGGGGGTTTGAAGTAGATTTTTCTTTCGAAAGTCTGTTTTAGCTTTGAAAGCTTTAAAGCAGTAGCAGCTATCGGGGTGTGTGTTTTTAATTCCTCAGGTTTGGTTATGATGCTCCTTCTGTGAGAACTGCGAATGTATCCGACAGGAAAAGTAATAAAAGTAGTTCTTGGATAAGATAATGGCATAATAATAGCATCAATTCAGGTCAAAGTGGCAGTGATCTGACCCTCTTAGAGCTTAAGACAGTGTGGGAGGGTTTGAGTACATAGAGTAAGTGTTTGCTTTGGTGTCCTGCAAATGTGTTGGACGGAGCCCAGCCTGCTGGTGAACTTCTCTCTCCATGGAAGGAACCCCAAGCTCAGACAACACGGGGACAGCAATTCTATCAGACACATGCCTGCACTGCAGCACAGAGCCAGACAACTCTGACTAACTCAAGTAAGAAAAAATCCAATGGAACACAGCACAAAACATGCACTTCCTATGTTCAGGAGAGTGCAGTGGTGAACTGCCAGTTAACTCCAGCTCTCCAGCCCAGAGAGGGATTGCAACCCACTGAAATCCCACTGAACTCCTGCTCAAGACAAGGACAAAGCACCTGGGGATTTCAGCTCTGCCAGCCTTGAAAATTTACAGTAAAGTATAAAACAGAAAGTTAATGACTTCTTATGATGCTTCTGTAACAATTTCCTTCGTGGATACAGGGAGCACTTTGGGTGTGTCGTGGTTTTCCAGCACCGGGCAGTAAGCTCAGACCCTGGGGGCAGCTGCCCTTCCCGGGCACAGCACATCCCTGAGGAATGTTAGCAAACTCCAATGGGCTCGGGCAGGAGACATCCCCGTGGCAAGGGCAAAACCCGGTGCTGGAGGAAATCTGCTCCTCTGAAAAACAGACGTGCAGCTGTAACCAGGGGTGGTGGACATGCTGGGATACCCCTAAAAGCTGGGCTATGAGGGTGCTCTCATCTGTCCCTGGTGAGAGCTGGCACTTGGCACGTGTGCTCCATTTACCGAGCACAGTGACAGTGCTGTGTACACAAACACCGCGCATCATTTATCTCCTGCCTCTGAGCTGCTCACGCCGATACCTCTGTCAGCCTCAATAAACTCCTCCTGATAAGCTGGAGAGATGATCCAAAGTGCCTGTGGTGACAGACTCTGCTCCCAGCTCCCCAGGGCTGGGCTGAGGGATCAGCTCCACCAGCCACCCCTCGGCTTTGAGGAGTTATCGGAGTGGGACCTCCAGAGATCAATCCAGAGATGAACCTCCCCATCTGAACCACCAAAATAGATGGGACTTTGAGTCACAGAACAGAGCCAGGCTGTTTGTGGCCTGAAAGATCATCAGGGTTTTGCCAGAAAGAGAACTGTGGGATTGAGATTTTGAGTCAGGAAATAAGACTGTAATAGAGAAGGATTAGTTGTACCCTTCCAAATAAAAGCTAAAATCAGCAAAGTACGGCACTGCTGAAGAACATCAATCTCAAGCACGTTTGGCTGCATCCTTTTCCTATCTCCATCTCCTCCTTGTCTGCTTTGCAGATAAAAACTCCTGCATCAGGTGAAGCTTGAGAGCTATCTGCCCCACCAGGATCAGAGGATGCGCAGCAGGAAGGCTTATCAACACCTCCAGCAGTGAAGGATTGCAGAGGGGCACAGGCAGAGCTGTGGTTGTGCTCTGAGAGTGGGATGTGGTCAGGGAGTGGGGGACAGAAATCCTGCTCCAAGTGGAGGAGGACGTGAGGATGGAACCAGTTCCCAGGGGACAAGGGAGTCACTGTTCAACCCTCACACCAATCCATCCCCAGAGCGTCACCTGCACCACCTTCACGTGGAGCTGGAGAAGTGCACAGGATCTTAGGAAACGTGTTTCCAAATGTTTATGAGATTATGGCAGGGAAGAAACAAACCCAACTCATATTCCTTAATTGGAGCCGGCGGTACAGAAAACCTGCTAATTCCAACTCCATTTCTACTGCTTCTGTGTGAATGCCGTGGACTGGAAAGATAACAAATGGAAGCAAATTATTTTCACCTGCTTAAAACAAAGTAATTAACAGCACTTTGGTTATCTTACCTGGAAAGCCAGGCTCTGCAGAGAGCTGTTAGAGCCAAGTGTGAAAACAGTTTGCATGAAACATAATTAAAATTATGACCTGAGTGATGGCTTAAACATCCCCAAGGAGGCCTGGAGTCAGAGCTGTTGGAAAACAATTCACCTCTGCCTCCTGACTGTGTTGCTGAACTGGTTCCAGAATGTCCCCAGTGCCTTGTCCCCAACCCCTGGGCCCGGCCGGGGCTCCGTGGCTGCCCTGCCCTCTCAGCACTGCTGTGACCTGTTCCAGCACATCTCTCCAGCCTTTATTTCTCCTGCCTTCCTGGGAGGTGTTGCAGGCCTCACAGGGAAGAATTCCTTGCCAGTATCCCACCTAACCCTGCCCTCTGGCAGTGGGAAGGCATTCCCCTTGTCCTGTCCCTCCAGCCCCTGGAAATATTCTCTCTCCACCTTTCTTGTCAGCCCCTTCAGGAGGCCACAGTTATGTCACCCTGAAGCTTCTCTTCAACACTCCCAATTCTCCCAGCCTTTCCATGGTTACACAGCAATCACACAAGCAATATTTTCTTACTCACACCCAGGAACTCTTCTCCCTTCCTGCCAGCTGGCCTGCTCCAACTCCTTGGCAAAGACTTGCAAGTAACAAACATCTTAACAGGAAAATCAAGAATGTTCATGAGGTGCAAAGAGACTCAATTCACTGGAAAATGTATTCCTGGTGTACAACTCTGTTACACAGTGTCTGACAAAATTACACTCTGAGCTGCACTGTTAAACAGGCCAATTTTGCTGCAATCAACATTTAATTTTTTAGCAGAAAGTCTTGATTTCAAATACCCTGGAAATGTTTAACAGCTGATATTAATAAGACCCCAGATTTATTGCAGGGCTCTTTATCCCAGGGACATGATAAGCATCGTGACAAGTGGTGTAACTATGGCAACTCTATCTTTTTTATTTCTTTTTCCCCTGAACAGCAAGAACAGGCACCTCACTGGATGCAGTGCCAGACTGCTCCCAGGTGAGAGCCAGAGCTCCGGGTTGCTGAGGGGAAACTCGGCCAAACCTCAGACCCTGGGGCTGGGCTGCCTTTCTTGCCCTCTCACGTGTCTCCACAGTGTGTTTCATGGGCATTTACATGGATTTGACCTAACTGCCTTCCTTGTTTTTTCATTTTTCTCTATGGCTAGAAAACAGCCCCTGCCTTTGCTCCCTGCTGTCAGACACAGCCCATGCCAAACAATCTCAGCCCAAAGTCGAAACACTTCTTTTCAAGACCAAAAGGATGCTCTCCTCTAATGAATCCCATACCACACTGAGAGACCCCACATTTCCTTCCCTGAAGCCACTAAAGAGAAACGAACCCCCTGTGATGTTTTCCAGAGGCCCTGGGTGTGACAGCAGCGCCTGTCAGAGAGCAGCACCCAGAAAACAAGCCCGATTTCTGATGGGCCATTGCTTTGATTTGCTGCTGCTTCCTGGGCCTCAAAAGCCAAACAAACTCAGGTCCCTGCACAAATATATTCTCTGTTTGCTCTCTGTGCCAACACAGACCAACACCTCCCTCATTTCCAAAGTGATTTCCTGCCAGTGACAGAGCAGAGCTGTGCTCCCGCCCTCCCCAGCCCATCAGCACCTCATTTCCCAGAGCTGCTGGGATTTTCCATGGTTTGTTTCCCACAAGGTGACAAAATACATCAAGGTTTGGACAGCATCACCAAAGACACACAATGAGGCAGGAACAGAGATTTTTTTGCCGTTTTTACACAATCTGAGCAGTTTTCTCCATGCTTGCAATCATGCCCACCAAAAACTGCCTGGATTCGTGTCTTTGAGAAATTAATTTCACTGCAATATTGCTTGGGTTTTGTTCTCCTGGCTTCTTTACTCCATCATTATTATAATTTCCTTTTTGAACTCACTTGCCAAATTTTCAATAGATTTGTGAACAAAAACGGCCCTTCCAGCCCCCGGTTCTGCTGCTGCTGGGAACTCTTTGCAGCTGTGAGCTGTTCCCTGAAGACTGAATTCCAGTGATTTCAGGGACTTCAGGGGAATGAAGGGGAGGATGTGAAGTTTGATTTCCTGATCCTAACAGCTCCTTCCCTGGGTCACGTCCCCAACAGGGAGAAGGATGTGAGTGAGTGCTGTAAGAGCCCCCAGCAGGGACTGAGAACAGCATGGGATGAGCCCTGACATTTGCCCTGCCTGGGAGAAAGGGAGCCATTACAAATATATGGAAGATAAGAGAGCCAAAAGCCATGTCTTTTCCCTGATATTACAATTTATAAATTTCACAGAATCTCCCGGAGAGGATGTAAGGAGTGATAAATTAGTCAAAGGGAGAACTCAGAGCTACCGAGAGTTTGTTAAGCAAAAAAGTGAGAGGGTCTGGTCCATGAGGTGTAACTGTATCTGCTCACTCGTCGTCCAGATTTCCCAGAAAAAAAAGATCACATAAGAAGACAGAAAAAATGTAATGAACAATCAATACTTACACACTAATTAATCCTTATATGTGCTCACAGACATCCATCTACTACCCAGCTTTTAATAGCCAAGGCACTTCTAGCCATGAGTGTGTTTTTATTCACACTCGAAGGTGATGGCTTAAGTGCCCTCAGAATTTCAATTTTTAAAAAAGGGAAGAGTCTGACACTTCCGTGCATATTTACAAGTCTTGTATTGTGAAAGTCATGGAAGGTGTGAGACAGTCTGCAAATAATTAATATGGGAGCAGGCAATTATATGAATGTACCAGCAAAAGTAATTATTTTTAGATGTAAAAAAGAAAGTAACACAATCCCAAGTGTTCAGACAGGAGGGAAGGTTCTCTCCGAGGGCTGGAGTCCCTCAGCTCTGGAGCCAGGCTGGGAGAGCTGGGGGTGTTCACCTGGAAAGAAGAAGGCTCCAGGGAGAGCTCAGAGCCCCTTGCAGGGCCTGAAGGGGCTCCAGGAGAGCTGGAGAGGGACTGGGGACCAGGGATGGAGGGACAGGGCACGGGAAATGGCTTCCCACTGCCAGAGGGCAGGGCTGGATGGGATATTGGGAAGGAATTCCTGGCTGTGAGGGTGGGCAGGCCCTGGCACAGGGTGCCCAGAGCAGCTGGGGCTGCCCCTGGATCCCTGGAATTGTCCAGGGCCTGGATGCACTGCCAAGCAATACTTTTAAAATAAGCACATTGCCATTAGAAGGAATTTGTGACGTTTAGTTTTCCAGTCAGCCATTCCAGAATCAAAACAGATGCAGTGAAGAGCTGTCAAAGTCTTTCAGTTATCAATTTTGAGTGCAAATTCTCATTTCTTAGCAGCCTCCACTGAACAGAAAATCCCTCAAGTGAGGTTAAACACGGAGTATTTTCTCAGGATGAAACTGGCCAGATTTAAAACAGAAATGACACTTCAATCTAGCAAATAATTATTCCTTAGCACACACTGGAGGCGTGGTGAGCTACAGAGCATCTCACAACTCAGACGCAGAGCCTTCAAAGAGCTGCCTGTCCCCAGGGCCACCGGGCTGCTCACGGCCTGGGGCACCCTGGGCTCCCAGGGCTGTGAGTAGGAGGAGAACAGGCACGGAAAATCCTTGGCACTACGGGGTACCTGAACTGTTTCCCTCTTCCAACACCAGCCCCAGATCAGTTTGAAACCATGTCATGACTCCTATCACAACAGCTTCATTACAGACCAATTAAGTAATTGCATTTATATTCCAGGGGAGCTGTGCCCGAGGCAGGCAGCGACTCCACACGTGGTGCTGCACATGCTGCAGACTGTGCCAGCCCCTGGCAATCACCAGGAGTTCCCCTGCAGGCAGACCGAGCCAGGAGTGCCTCAGCGAGCGACCCAGCCCCTCTGGGAGCAGCACCGTGTGCCCGGCCAGGGAGGGAGCTCTGCCTCGGGCAGGCTCCCAACGCCACAGGAATCAGCACTCCCGTGGTGTCCCTGCCCAGCCAGCCTTCCCAAACCCTGCAGACAGCCACTGGCCCGTCCAAATCCATCCAGGAAGCACTGGAGATGCATTCCCTGCCCAGGCCGGCTTTGGGACACCCAAGGCAAATTCCGGAGGAATGCAGAGGCCAAGGCCAGCACAGGGAGCTGCTGCTCCGCGTGCCCTCAGCCCTGGCAGCCACAGCCCGGCCCCGGTGCGGAGGTGCAAAGTGCTGCAGACCTTCCTGCAGTGCCAGCTGCGACCCTGCAGCTCTGCAGAAGCCTCAGATATTTCTTTGCTTTGCTCTCTGATGGACAATTTCTTCCCTGACATAGCTACTGCAAGGAGTTTTTCAAGCCTTGTATTTTCATCAGCCTCAGGAGCAGAGAAGTCCTATTTGTCACTCGCAGGAAACAATTTAAAGCATTACAAACACACTTCTCTGTGCATCACAAGCAGAAATTGATACAGTCACGTCAGGGCTCAGCTCTGTGTTCATTCCTACTACAAACACCTTAGCAGCAAAACAAGTGTCAATTTACAACCGGGCTGATGTTTTCCTGCTATCCCTGCTTTGTTTTTAATACACTGCATTGTTTCATGCTGCTTTTTGTTCTGTATTCCTGGGAGAACACATCAAAACAGCAACCAGGGCTCCAGCAGCCAGGGCTCCAGCAGCCAGCCCAGCTGGAGCAGAAATGCTGGGGCAGAGATGGAAAACAACCTGGAGCAGAGGAGCACTGGCAGGACCAGGAAAAGCCCATCCCTGGCTGTGGCATTTTCACAGCTTTTCTGGACCAAATTTTAAAATTTGCTTAAAGACTCTGAGTGGCCAATTGCTTTTTATAGGACTTGGATGACAGTTATTTGTGTGCCTTTTCAGACAGCAATTCTTGGTATTATTTCCATTATTACACAGAAAAAAATTTCCAGAATATGAGCTCCTAATTATTTTAAATTTTTTGTGCCATTTAAAAAAATTTTAGTTTTATTTAAAAACCGATTTATCCTGAGATTTAGGTGTCTTCCATCTCTTTCTTTCTCATTTCCTTCCTTTAGAAATCTCATCTTCACACCACTGCCCTTTCCTCTCTCCTTTTTCATTTGCAGTAATACTTTGAGTGGTCCCCTTCTCCTCCTCGCCTGCTTTGTTCCCTTTCCCTGCAGCCCAGCCCTTCCCGACTCCAGCCCTCGGATGCTCCGGGTCATCCCGGGGTTCGTGGAGAGCTTCACGCCTTCAATCGGCCTTTCTGCCTGAGCTGGGAGTTGGCATAATGGCCCTGATTCAAATACAATAAAAACCAATTTGAACACTCAGCGAGGACTGAATTGATGCTGGAGCTGGGGCAATTTACACCAGCCAGAGATATTGGTAATTTTTTTTCCTGTGACTCAGAGACTCAATTCAAGCAACATTCCTACCTTTGCTGATAGAAGTTCTCGCCTTTTAGGGACCAGCTAAACATTCTGAAGGCTGAATACAGTGATTTTTCCAGCCCTCAGTGCACTGCACCACAGGAACCAGGTCAGGTACAACCTTTTGTACCTGGGCAAAGCCCCCTGAGCACACACGGGATTGTGAGAAATACTTATTAATGGCTGGTAATCACTTCTCTCCGGTATCAAAGGCTTCCTCATTCCTCTCATTGCCCTTGGAAAGCAGAAATTCCTGGCCGATGCAGTCACGAATACCAAAGGAGCTCACACATCACCAGATCACCACGAGGCAGCCACGACACCCAGGAAAAGCCAGCCCTCAAAAATTGTTCACTCTTGGTTCCACGGGAGTCAGGGGTCACTGGGCTGCCCATAGGGAAAAGGAGCTTTTCCAAACTTTTTGGAGCCATTTATAGTTTTGGAGTAGGGAGGGTTGATCACATTTTGGCAAACGTTATCTCTTTGCTGCCAGGCAACCCTCTGAGTGGAGATGCTGGGGATGACTCAGAAAACACTTCGATAGTTGTCAGATCTGGTGGCCAGAATTAACTTTTGATCATTTGTTTGTTCTTTTTTAAACAAATATCTCCATCCTCAAAGGCTGTATCGGGATCCACCTCCAGTGGTGGGAGGCAGGAGAGCACTCAGAAATGCTGCTCGGGGATTCCAGCACAGGCACTGGAACCACCCATGTCAGGGGTCTCCCCTTTCCCAGGCAAACCCTCCCATGGCAGCTTTTGGCAATGGGTTTGTGAACAATTTTTAAGTTAGACACTTGTTTTAGCACAGCTGCACTAATGAACATTCCTCATATAGTTATGTATATAATAATAAGTCATAATAATCATCGTCATCATAATCATGATTTGAGAATAAAATAATAAAAGCTCGATTTTCCTTACCTTTCTGGAAAGCAGGCAAAAGCTACACAGTAGGTGGAAGAGTGTACCAAGTAACAGACTTTTGAACACTCTTTCTTACTGGTGGTATGGAGTCTACAGGGAAAGTAAATACATTGTATGTAGGACAGGTCTGGGCACCAGGACGCTCACAGCCTGCCCTGCCGCGAGGCCCTGCCGCTCATCTGACTCAGAGTGGGGCACTGCGAAGCTGAGAGGCACCAGCACAGCAAATCAGCTCGGGTCAGCACCACATGAACCAGCCCAGGGAGCTCAGGTACCTCCAAGCACGGGAGCAGCAGCTCACAGAAGAGCACGGCTGAGCAGGCTTTCCCTTCTCTCCCCTGAACCAACTCGGGGATGTTTTGGCTGTAGGTTCAGACCCCCCCGTCCCTGCTCAGCCACAGAGTCACTCACGGGTTCCTTGGCACCATCAACGGCCATGTGAGTGCTTTCCTCAGGAAGGTGGAAGAGGCCCCATGAGCTCAGGGATGTTAGGGGTGAGGAGGGATGGACACACAGACACAGCACGGGAGCAGTTGCAGTCTGAGGCAGGAGGTGTTTGTGGTGCACAGACACCACCCAGATTCCCCATGGGAACCACGCAGTCAGTGCCCACTCCCGTGGCTGGAGGGAAGTGAGGATGGACACGCGGTGCCCTGGCTGCCGCTGGGATGGAGCGGGGCTGGCAGCACACGGGAAAGCACCACAGGGAGCACAGGGAACAGGGACACAGCACCTGGGGTGTTCCCTAGGAAAACTCAACCAGCTGCCAGGGAAGTTCCACTTCCTTACTAAAAGAGGAAGTGTCCAAGGCCGGGTTGGATGGGGCTTGGAGCAACCTGGGCGAGTGGAAGGTCAAAGGTCCCTCCCAGCCCAACCATTCTGTGCCTCCATGAAAGCAAACACTGCTCTTCCAGCCCTCAGGAGGCATCACCTCCTCATCCCCACACAACCTCACTGCTGATTGCCTGATTTCCTGTCGCTGTTGGGCAGAGCCAAGAATTAAAACAAGCTGCTTGGGAAAAGGAGTAATTACATGTAAATCTCAATATAAGTTAAGTATGGGTTGGAGGTTCCAACATTTCTCTCCCAGTCTGACACTCTGCCCTTGCAGCAGAAACTCGAGCAGACAGCCCAGCAGGGCACTCGCTGCCTGCTCCACCTCAGGCTCCATGAGAAACATCTTCCCAGACAGTGTGAAATTCACCCAAAGACACACAAGAGCACAACAAACTGATCCCAGGGATGGGAGCTGCTGTGCACCAAATCCTGCTGATCCCAAACGTGCACCAGCAGGGAAAGCCGTGCAGTGAGTGACAGCAGGCACATGCCAGATGGCAAACAGGAATGATTAAGAGAGTTTTCCTAAATAGATTGGGAAGCTTGGCCTTAATATATCCCACTCAACATGAAAGCCCTCCCACGGTGTGGCTGGGGAGCTCAGCTTGTGAAACTTCTGATTTCCCAGAGATCCCAAGGAAATGTGTAACACAGTGAGTTCCTGATCCCCTGACGGGTGGGAGATGAGGTCACTGCATTTCAAGTGATTCTCCTCTCATGTTAATCGGTGTCTTCTTTTAGACTCACCCCAAACCGCCAGTGTTTGAGCCCAGCTCTCACAAGTGCTCTGCACATTTTCTTCCGAGCCTAAATCCCAGCAGATTTCCCGAGAGCTGTGTGCAGTGGCTCCACAGGATGAGGATCACCTGCTCCTGGGAAGCTACTCACAGACTTCCAGCCTGACATGCACATCCTCAGTTCATTACCACAGAAGGGTTTGGGTTGGAAGGGACCTTAAATCCCATCCAGTGCCACCCCCTGCCATGGGCAGGGACACCTCCCACTGTCCCAGGCTGCTCCAAGCCCCAATGTCCAGCCTGGCCTTGGGCACTGCCAGGGATCCAGGGGCAGCCACAGCTGCTCTGTTCTTTTAAAGGTCGACTAAAACGTGGAGATTTTTTCAAGGCTATTTCTCTGTAAAAGCACCCACACTCTGCTTTTGGTTTGACTGTGGCCTGTGAGTAGGATAGGCCATAAATCTGGGCTCAGTCCCCAAACTGCCAGTGTTTGGAGGTACATGGATCCCGTGCTGGTGCTCCCTGGGTCTCGGGAGATATGAAACACTCATGGCTTTCCAACAGAAATGGCAACTCCAGCATCCAGCAGCTGAGCAAGCAACAGCAGCAGCCCCGTGAGACACAATAGAAAATCAAACTGGAAACCCCAACTGTACTTGCACACGCTGAGAGCTGCGCCAGGCCAGCGCCTGAATTCGCTCTGTGCTGTGCTGATTTTGATCCTCCCCAGGAATTTCCCCTGCTCCTGCCTCCCTGAGCTCCACAGGGAGCATGGAACCAACAACCAAACCCTGTGCCCTGGTCAGAGCCCTGGGGGGACCAGGCACCCCCTGCCCCACAGCCAGAGGCCACCAGGGCCCATCTGAGGGGAGCAAAGCCAATTTCACAAAGAAATGCTGAAAACACATTCTTTGGTTTTCTTTTGAAAGAAGATATTTAAGATTTTTTTTTAAAAAAATGCTCCAGGATGCATCCAGGGTGATTTGTAATTCACATTTCCTATTTTCTGATTGGTAAAACTCAGGAAATTTCCCTATTCACAATATAAAATATTTTTAAAGTGAAATTGCTATAAAAACTTTAAACCCATTTTTATGTATGGACACCATACTCAAAATTTCACTGAAAATTAAGTTTGAGGAGTTTTGCTTGGATGTTGTGACTTTTTTTAAAAGCTCCCTAGTACAATTTTCATTTTTTCCACCTAAAAATGGAACTGTAAACATCTTCTATTCAACAGAATATTCAGACTTTAAAAAAAGAAACCAAATTCAGGTGTTCAAGGAATTACTTTATACACATTCATGAATGCTGCCTGATCAGGGGGTTGATCAATAACCTAATCAATGCTATAGGACAGTAACTGCAGCAGTTACACTGGGACTAATGCACCCAAAAACTTGAAAGTACAGCAGAAGTTTATTTCATTTGATTTTCTAATAATTTTTATGCACACACAGACCTGGGGAGTGAACGAGCAGTGCTAGGTGCAGCTGAGACTATGAACAGATGGAACTCTATATTAACAGTGAAAATGTTTTTAAAAATTGGAATTTCACAAACCATAAAAGAAAAGGTAAAAGCCCAGTACTTTGGTTTATAAACCGGAAACTCAGAGATTGCACATTTCCTAACAAATACATTTACGTGCTTTAAAATCCCACTCAGTGAAGGCTCAAGGCAAAGCCAGGGGCCTCTGCCCCTTGTGCCTCTTAAAAACATATTCTGGTCTAGAGCCCTGGACTAAAAATGGGGTGTTTGACCAGAAACATGGGGGTTAGGTGGGCAGTATTTATTTTTAGTAAAAATATTTCCTTCCCAAAGAAAAAATCTGGCTGTTCTTTGGTGGGAGGGGAAAATATTCTCAGAAGCCTGAAACCAGCAAAAAGAGGCAGCACAGGAGAGTGAGACCAGGAGGGTACCCCGGGGAGGGAAGGCCTCAGGCTGGGCTTCCCACAGGGAACACTGCAGCATCGCAGCTTGGGTGGTTTTCCCTTTGTTCATGTTTTGGGATGAAATTTTTAGGTTTTGGGTTTTGTGGGGGAGAAACTAATTTCAGCTTAGTCGATCCAAAAAGCTATTAGTGAAGTCCACCATCAACACCTTCCCCTGCCCTGGCCCAGCTGGCTTTCAAATTCTCTTTTTCCTTCCTTCCCTTCCTGCAATGTGCCGTGGCAGAGGGCCCTGAGTGTCGCTGGGTAACACCCCAGTGCAGGAATTCCATTTATTTCCTCCTGCACTCAGGCTCTGTCCAGTACAGCTGGAAGAGGCCTAACGCAGTCCTGCAGTTGTGAGAACCGATCCCTCCCTGTCTCATGCCAGAATCCCAGCCCAGCTTCCAAAGACAAATTTAGTTTTCCCAGCTGGAATGCATTTTGTACACCTGCATGATCAGACATCAGAGAAAAATCCTGCAGGGGTGAGCAGGGGAGGAAAAGTGCTGTGTCAGGGATTCGCTGCCTGTTCCCGCTCCGACAGCAGAGCTGCTGCTCTGAGGCAGAAACTCCAGCAGCAGTGAACAGACAAGAGGTGGCAGGGATTCCAGCAGCAAAGGGATGAGCGGAGCACGGGCAGGGAAAGGGCATTTCTCCACATTCAGATCTGCTTTTTCACAAAAACTGCAGACATGCCCAAACCTTTGCAGTGTGCTGCGGAGCTGTGCAGCTGTCTCCTTCCTCAGCTCCTTCCAGATTCAAATGCAAATCAAATTTGATGGCCTCAGTCTGTAATTTCGTGCTGTGCTATCCTCTGCTATGCACATTAAGGAAACTAGAAGTGTCTTTGCCATCTATTTTCCTTTTAAATCGGTGGCAAGATTTGCATTAAGACCAGATAAAATCCCTAAATGGGAATCTTCAGGGATTGTGAGATTTTTGCAAATCAACTTTGCAAGAACCAGGATGAAAACTCGGGTTAGCAGAGTTTTTGGGGCTTCTCTGGGAACCTGTCCCTGCCAGGGCCAGCTGGACACGGGCTGCAGGGTTCTGTGCCCAGGGCCGTGCTGATCCCTCACCCACAGAGGGAAAGCAGGGGGAGCACGAGTTACTCGCAGCTCCCAAACACTTCGTGAGGAACCACTGCCAAACGGCGCAGCTCAAAAATCGGAGATAAAAATAGAGAGCTTAAAAAACCACACGAGAGCTGAAAAC
>VZRS01011596.1:0-12016 GCA_013398055.1 Ifrita kowaldi | reverse complement strand
ACCCGCTGTAAAGTGATTCTTAACCAGTTTGCATGTGTTGCACACCACAGACCTGGCCAGGCTGCAGCAGTTCACACACAAACACCCATTTTACACTGATTCTTAACCAGTTTGCATGTGTTACATACCACAGGCCTGGCCAGGCTGCAGCACTTCACACACAAACAACCATTTTACACTGATTTTTAGCCAATTTGCACANTTCTCTTTTTCCTTCCTTCCCTTCCTGCAATGTGCCGTGGCAGAGGGCCCTGAGTGTCGCTGGGTAACACCCCAGTGCAGGAATTCCATTTATTTCCTCCTGCACTCAGGCTCTGTCCAGTACAGCTGGAAGAGGCCTAACGCAGTCCTGCAGTTGTGAGAACCGATCCCTCCCTGTCTCATGCCAGAATCCCAGCCCAGCTTCCAAAGACAAATTTAGTTTTTCCAGCTGGAATGCATTTTGTACACCTGCATGATCAGACATCAGAGAAAAATCCTGCAGGGGTGAGCAGGGGAGGAAAAGTGCTGTGTCAGGGATTCGCTGCCTGTTCCCGCTCCGACAGCAGAGCTGCTGCTCTGAGGCAGAAACTCCAGCAGCAGTGAACAGACAAGAGGTGGCAGGGATTCCAGCAGCAAAGGGATGAGCGGAGCACGGGCAGGGAAAGGGCATTTCTCCACATTCAGATCTGCTTTTTCACAAAAACTGCAGACATGCCCAAACCTTTGCAGTGTGCTGCGGAGCTGTGCAGCTGTCTCCTTCCTCAGCTCCTTCCAGATTCAAATGCAAATCAAATTTGATGGCCTCAGTCTGTAATTTCGTGCTGTGCTATCCTCTGCTATGCACATTAAGGAAACTAGAAGTGTCTTTGCCATCTATTTTCCTTTTAAATCGGTGGCAAGATTTGCATTAAGACCAGATAAAATCCCTAAATGGGAATCTTCAGGGATTGTGAGATTTTTGCAAATCAACTTTGCAAGAACCAGGATGAAAACTCGGGTTAGCAGAGTTTTTGGGGCTTCTCTGGGAACCTGTCCCTGCCAGGGCCAGCTGGACACGGGCTGCAGGGTTCTGTGCCCAGGGCCGTTCTGATCCCTCACCCACAGAGGGAAAGCAGGGGGAGCACGAGTTACTCGCAGCTCCCAAACACTTCGTGAGGAACCACTGCCAAACGGCGCAGCTCAAAAATCGGAGATAAAAATAGAGAGCTTAAAAAACCACACGAGAGCTGAAAACCCTGTGATGGAGCAGAGCAAGCAGGGTGAAGGCCCGGTGGGTGCTGCAGAGCCCCAGTACTCACTGTTGGGGTCCACGTTCTCGCAGAGCTCGGTCTTGGCCTCGCCGTTGGGGCGGTCGCTGGGCTTGTGGGACAGCCGCGAGGACATCGTGGCCGCCGTCACCACCGCCTTGAAGCTGCGCTTGCGCTTCTGCACGTTGAGCTCGGGGTGGAAGATGATGATGTAAACCTTGGGCATGTAGAGCATCCCCAGCGCCACCGACGCGCTCAGGTTCATGGAGATGGTGAGCGTGGTGGTTTGGATGTAGAGCTACGGGACAACAGAGACAGGTTACACACCGCGGGCCTGGCCAGGCTGCAGCACTTCACACACAAACAACCATTTTACACTGATTTTTAACCAGTTTGCAGTGAAGATGTGCAAGCTGAGACCTTTGCACTGCAGCCACTACGATGTTCCACACCAATCCCCTGCCTGATCCACCAACAGCCTCAGTGCTGGAGATTTTCGGTGGCCTTAACACAACTTCCACAGCAAATTATGGCACAGCTTTTGTTGATTTATTCAAAGAGTGTGGATCAGATTTGGATTGAAATAATTCTGATATAAATTAAGGTTTGGCTGAGCTGTAAGTTACAGAAGACAAACTATAATAACACAGGTTAGTAGAAATTTCTGACTTAAAAACATTGAGGAAGGTGGGATTTTCTTGTTTTTACTGCACTCTAATTCTCTACAATTCACTGAAATAACTTTGCAGAGGGTGCACAATGATTTCTGTGCTTGTGACATTCAGCTGTGCTTGAAAAATATTTTCAAGTCAGAGAACGGGTACTGAGATGAGCATTCAATGAAACCACAGAGATGAAAAAATGTACTCTGCAAATATACAGGGGTAGAAAAGCCTTTTTTACCCCTTTTTTTTAAACTGTCGTTTCAGAGGACACAGGTAGCAGATAAACCAGAACAATTGTCACAACTTTAGAGGATTCAGCACAATTAAAAGGCACAGAGACAGCACAATACAGGTGTGAGGGAGCTGAAGAGGCGGCAGCATCTCTGCAGATCCTCTTCAGAAATTAAATATACAGGAAACCCAGGGAGATGGGAAAATCATCACACACTGAGGCTGGTTGCTTCAGATCACTGTTTCCTCTTTTCCTCCCATTCAGCGCTCGTCAGTCTGAACTTCTGATGAAAAACCTCTGAGAACAACACAAACGTCTCCAGACCTGCCCTCACGGCGTCCTAAAGCCGCCTCTGGGGGAGCTTTCAGAGCCTCCACAGCAAACCCCCCAAAACGTCCCCAAAACACTCGGAGTGCCCCTGACCCTGCTGCTGGCTGTCCCTGCAGGGGCACAGCGAGGTGGCCCCCAGACCTCTGATACTCCCGCTTGTGAATTTAATTAGGGGCATTCTGCAGCAGTGCCAGACCCTCCCCAGGACACGCTGCAGCCAGGGGCCTCCTGGGCTCCAGGGGCTGCCCCAGTGGGGAACTGGCCTTGCTGGCAGCTGCCTCACCCTGGGCATCCTTTGATCCAACACTTTCCCCTTAGTCCTGGGCTGCTGCAAAGGCTGCACCCAGCAGAGCAGCAGTACCTCAGGTATTCATTTTAACTTTTCCTGCTCGGAAGGGGTTGAAGGTGAAATGATTATTTAATCAAAGGGGCCTTTGCAGCACCTCCCCAGCCGAGCTCCCACCTTGCAAACGCTGATGGGAGATAAAAGGCAAGGGAGGAAAGTGCGTTTGTAGAACAAGGAGGGATGAGTGACACACGAAGCTTCTCATGACAAATGGGAGCAGCGTAAAGATAAGGGAAACTAATAGATATGCTTATTATGCAGAGCCTCAGTTTCATGTGTTTTATCTCTGCTTTGTGGTTTTACCAGTCAGACATAAAAATGCAGTTTACGTGAAACTATTTCATTTCTTATTTCACTTCTTCTGATAAATTCTCGGGAAGATTTTAGATGAATGCAAATGGATGACTTAAAGTACAAAGGATCAGATTTAACTGACAATGGGACTCTAATAACTCATGCGTGCCTTTTACAGCTGGCTGCTGAACCTGGCAGCTCCCAAACCTGAGATTAAATTAAGAAATTAAGATGCAGATTTAGTGAGAGATGCTCGAAATTGACATGAATGAGAACTGGGATGGAGCTTATTCAGCCTGGAGGGGAGAAGGCTCTGGGGTGACACAATCGTGGCCTTCCAGTGCCTGAAAGAGCCACAAGAAACACGGGGAGAGAGCATTTACAAGGGCCTGGAGGGACAGGGCACAGGGAATGGCTTCAGACTGCCTGAGGGCAGGGTTAGAGGGGATACTGGGAAGGAATTGTTCCCTGTGAGGGAGGGGAGGCCCTGGCACAGGGTGCCCAGAGCAGCTGTGGCTGCCCCTGGATCCCTGGCAGTGCCCAAGGCCAGGTTGGAGCAGCCTGGGACAGTGGAAGGTGTCCCTGCCCATGGATGGGGTGGCACTGGATGGGGCTTAAGGTCCTTCCAACCCAACCCATTCCATGATTGGAAGCACTGCCAGTGGAAATCAAGGCTTTCTAAAACCAAGTGGTGTTGGTCTCTCAGGGCCACTCCTCTGGAGGGCTTGAAGCCACATCTGCTATGACAGAAGGACAAAGTCACTCTGAAGGGTCACCCTCACTCAAATCTCCTTCTGTCTCAAGCAGACTCTGAATTTTGACAAATTTTAACTTCACACACTGCGTTGCAAATGCACCGACTTTGAAGCAGGCACTGGAGAAAACCCAACCCTGAGGACATCATTCGCATGCAAAAGTACCTAGATTTTATCACTTCTTTTACATAAGTGATTTCCATTTGAATTTTAGATTTTTATGTTTTCCAGATTCTTGCTTTATTCATGCAAATCGCAAAAAATTACCTTCAAAACCTTGAGAGAAAATTGCACTGGTCTGGAATACACACATCTAATAACTGGCAGTTTTTATAGAACAAAATACATCAATGGCTGATTCTGCACAAACAGTGATTTCTCTGGGAAGGAAAGCACTGCAGGATCAGGCCTCTGTCTCTGCCAACCCAGGAGAGATTTCCAGCTGCTGGGCCAGAAGAACTGAACTTACAGTTTCTATAACAACTTCACTCAGAGCTGCAGAGCTTTGAAAAGTCCCTTTAGGAGTCAGAAATCCTTTTTGTAGGCTAAAGCTTTGCCTTCAGTCTAATCAGGAGCAACTGCTCATCTTTTCTAATTCAGCTTTCTAATTATGTACTGAATTGTGTTATGTTGCAATATGGAAATAAAGTGGTAACTTGAGATATTTTTGGACTTGTGCTATTACAAACAATTTATCTCACTTTTATATGGGAATTAAAACAAATGTTCTTACAGATGAAGCAGACAGTTTATAAATCTCCCAGAAGGCTTTTCCAGGTCATCTGAAGATTCTATCTCATTCTCTACATTATGTTGTGCAAATATAAGAATGAAAAACACTTTTTAATAAAAATTAAAATTAGCTTCCCCTGCGTTATGTGTTTGCAACAACACGGGAAGTGAAAGGACCTGAATGCAAATGCGTTCTCAGACATTTTGGCGTCCAGGGGGTGGGGGAGGGCACTCCACCCCTCCTTCAGGAGCACTGGACCCTCACTGAAGACGCCAAACCCATCTGTACAAGCAAGCACTGTTCCCGTTCCCTCAGACAAGGTGATTTATGGAGGTTCAGGCAGGGCAGCTTTGCCCAGGCAGCCGTGTCCTTCCAGGGGACTGCACAGGGAAATGGGAACAGCAACAGGGAGGAGCCCTCCAGCTCCCGTCCCAGCCCGGCTCAGAACAAGGGGATCCTTGAGGTCCTTCCCAGCCCGTCCTGTTCCCTGATGTGATTTTTCATCAAGATATTCACGGATCTTTGCCCTCCTGTGCCCCTCAGTGTGGACTTTTCCCGTGGAACACAACCACATCCCCGTGCAGGAATGCTGTCACGGATCCCGTCCCAGCGTGTTCCCTGCAGCAGAAGGCTCAGCCATCAAAAGGAAAATTCAGTCATATTCCCAGAGATTCCCACCTGCAGAGGCCACGTGCAAGGCAGCCAGCATGGAGTAAACAGGACTAAAAGGACAAATTCCCAATTCCCCGTGCTTGCACGGTGAAACTGCTCCTCCTGATGTCACCTTGTCAGAGCCACTGCTCATTCTCACGTCCCGAGAGCACCCAGCACATTGAGTTTTTCAGCCTGTGGTTCACAGGCAAACGTGTGGAGGAGAGTTGAAGTGAATGTCTGTATTTTAAATATCTTGGTTATTCCAACTAAATACCTTACACAGCTTGTTCCCTTATATTAGGAACTTCCTTATGCAAGAAATTTGCATGCACCAAAAATAAACATCTATGAGTTGTAACTTGTGTGATAATTCAAAATAGCAAACGCTGAAGCACTTGCTCTGAGAGTTCTGATGCAGATGCAGAAGAGAAGGAATTTTGTCCCTCCAGCCTGCGAGAGAAACTCTAACAGCTTATCTAGAAGGAAATTAAATTAGCCAGATAATTGGACAGAGCAGCGATGGAAAAGCAAGTGCTGCTTTCAAACAGCATCTGATGGCTGGCAGAGAAACTGAAGCAGCATCAGAGGCAATGCCACAAGTCAGACGATTCCTACAGACAATACTCAGCTGATTCCTCACCTGCTGCAAGCGCTGCCTTGGCTGTCTGTAGCAGGTACAGAGACAGCAAAGGTGCCCAAAAACTGCTTGGAACCACTTGGAATTTTCTTGGCTCAGCCAAGACAAGGACAATGCTGGCCCTGGCTCAGGCCAACAAAGGATTAAAGGTGTTTGGATGTGGTGCCTTCCTGGAACTGGCTGCAGGGTTTCACTGTCCTGGACTGGAAACCGGGCACAGTTCAGGGTGTGCCGGGAAGAAGGCATCCTGCAAGGGCCGGGGGTTTGGAGCGAGGTCTGTGCCTCCCCACCACGGAACAGGGGAAGCTCTCTCTCCCTTTGGGCTCATCTGCTCTTTGCTGTGCCCCTGCACACTGAGCACAGCTCTGCACTGGCTGGGGACGAGGATCCTGTGTCCCACTGCGGACACAGGGGTGGGCAGCCGGAGGCAGGGGCTGGGCTGTGATCCCTGTCCTGCTCAGGGACAGCATGAGCCCTCCCTGCCCTGTCCCTGCTAACAGAGGTGGTGACAGCAGAGGGACACAAAACAGCTGCACGTCCCTCTCCTCATTTTTCCTCCCTGCTGATTACGTGTCCACAGGTGATGGACAGGATTTGAAATGGATGAAGTTTCCCCACAGGATCCCAGCGGTGGGCTGGTACCCAGAGCAGGTCTGCCCATACCAGGAGTGCCCTGAGACCTCCACATCCCTGCTGCTGGGTCACAAAGGGTCTGCAGGTGATCAGAAATTTCAAACACAGCAGGGCTTGGCTGTATTTCAGGCACAGCCAGAGGGAAGAGCTCCAGAAATCCCATTATCAATCCTCAGAACCATCTAACATCTCTTGCTTGGCATTCCTGTTTGTGATCATAGCTCTAAAATAAGTTACACATCACTAAAAGAGACAAACACAAAGTGCAGCAGAAGTAATGTACATCCTCAACTTCTATTATTAAAATAATGGCTTTTCCCTCTCTCACGGGCTGAGCACTTGGCTTTTTGGAGCTAGAAATAATTCTTCATCTGTCACTTCTTCCAAAAAACAAAAAAAAAAGGAAAGGAAAAAAGAGAAAGCCTTCATTTCATTGCTCCCCCTCGCCACTGCACTGCTAAATTGACTGACACACAATCTTGGCATTTTCGGGTATTCAGAGCCAGACTCTGGCTGCTGTTGTAAATCATATTTCTCCACACTTACTGCATTTTATTCATTTTATACATGACCAGAGATTAGAGTTCAAATGAAACAGATTTTGCTATCCTTCTTATATTCCAAACGTCACCAGTCTAGAAATCTTTAATTTTACTCACTTCAACTATTGAATAATTCAATGAGAAAGGAGAAAAAAAACCAACCTTGCAACCCTCAGTTCGAGATTTTGAGGAAAATAAAGTGAGACCCCAGGGCTGTGTCTCTGCAGGATGGGGGGCACTGCACAGTGCTGGGACTGTGGCACTGGGACGGCTCCTGGGGCACACGGTGTCCCCACCAGACCAGGATTCTCCAAGCCCTGCAATCACCAACATCTGCAAATACCAAAATCCCCATCCTCAGTTTTAAGAGAGAAGCAGTGGAAGCTTCGAAAGCATTCCATCAGACTAACCATGGCCATCCAGCACAGCAGAAAGTCCTGACTGGGCCCTGAACTTCCCAGAAACACTCCCAGGATCAAACATTGCTCGTAATGACGGAGCCCAGGCAGCCTCCCCACACACACACCCCTTCCTTACCCAGCAGCTGCTCACTGAGCACCAGGCAAAGCTCTCGTGCCATTTTTCCTAAATTATTAAAGCATCCCAGAACAGAAAGTAAACACAGCTCAAACGATTTTAAGACAATTCCATTTACCTGAGATGGAGGAACGAGCATGAGGAATATCAGTGGGAGGCATTGGTTATAAAGAGACAAAGTGCAGGTGGATGTGTGTGTAAGTAAACACACAGATGGGCAAGGAAATGGGCAGCTCAAAATGTGATGGCCTTCAGAAATGGTCATGCATAATAAATCAGCTCTGAAGAATCTGGCATGCTGAGAAACACCCAGTGTTCTAGAATTTCACTTTGCAGTCATCCAGGATTCATGGAGCTAAGAAAGAGTCACAGAATCCCGAAGAATAGAAAGGTATTTTTTAAAAAGCAACTTTAGATGCTTAACCTCATGCTGATCATGTGTTCAGGTAAACCTCTCTGGTCACCACGTTAAGGAATTAAATGTTCTTCCTAGAAGTCTCCATCAGAGCAGAAAAGGTGCTGGGGTTTAATACTCAAGACAGGAGAACCTGGAGTGGTGTTTCGGTTTCCTCGGAAAACCTGCAGTAACACTTAGGTTTCTCCGTCTTCCCACACTGGAGGTGCCTTTCCCTGGAGTGAAAAACCCCAAAGTTTGGGGAACTTGTAGTGCCAGCACAAGGGGGAACAGCTTCCCACTGCAGAGGGCAGGGTTAGGGGGGACATGGGAGGGAATTGACTCTGACATTCCAAACTCATTGCTGTAACTTACAGGGATACACGTCAGGAGGATCAAACATTCCTCTGCCATCGTCTGCACGGAGCCTTTTGGAAGCTGCACGAGAAAGGCAAGGCAGCAAGCATCTCAAAACATAAGGAACCATCCTCTAAGGAACAGCAAGATGGAAACCCATCAGCAGGAGCTCTGAAAGCCCCTTTGGCTCCCAGGTTGGCGCTGCACCCCCAGGACACTCCATCAGTGGGGGCAGGTGAGGTGACAGGGCGGGTGTGGCACAAGGGGCTCCTGGGCCACGGTCCAGGTCACACCCAGGCCGGGCTCAGAGCCAGAGCAGCTCCTGGATGTGCCCGAGGTTGTCATGGCAATGGGAACTCTGCGAGTGCAGCCCCTGGGAGCTGCAGCTTTGCCTTGACAGCGCTGAAAAATGCTGCCAAAATTATTCATAGCCTGGAAAGGAGAGGCACAAATGCCCTGATGGTTCTCTCTCCTCTCGGGCTCTTTAACCAGTCTGGAGGTGGCAGTTTTGTTTTACTGCCCAGTAAATCACTCAGCCACACGTTACGACAGCAAGCAGCCCTCTCACTTAGGATATTCAGGTCTTGCAAGATTAAATCCACAATCCAGAATAAATACAAGCATTATTAGAGTTCCCCAATCACACACAGTAAGCTAACACTGAGAAAACATAGCAAAAGGAACAAGCCAAGCCTTAAGCCAGCCTTACAAGAGGGGTTGATCCAGGCCAGCAGTGCAGGACAGCCCCAGGACAGGGTTTCTCCTGCTCGACTGGGGCTCAAATCGAGCTGTAATCGAGTGCCCATCACACTCAGGCTCTCCTGAGCTGTCCATCTGCAGTCCTGCCAGGATGACACCCCAGGTATTTCAGCCCAGGCCATGCCCCTAACGAAGAGCAGAGATCCCCACAGAAGGTTCATCTTACAGAGCAAGCTTCAACACCTTTTTTCTGCCCTTTCACTCCAATTCTGCCTCCCCTGAGCCAGCCATATGAATGTTTGATTTATATCCAGCCAGCCTGGCCCACTTGGAAGGCTTTCCCTGAGATCAAACTGCTCTTTTTCTGAGACACTCCAGTTAATAAATTCCCTTTGCCTCCACGTGCTTCAGCAACTGAACATCCTCCATCTTCCCAGTATTTCTTCCCAGTATATTCCCAGCTCAACCAGTGTGCAGAACCTCAAACCAATCCCACAAAAAACTCCTTGCCCATCTAATACCCAAGAAGTGACCGATGGCCCCAGCCCTGCCCGTGCCCAGCACTGACTGTGGTCACTTCACTTCCCCCATCACTACAAATCCCAAAAAGTCAGCTGGAATCTTTCAATGTCAGTGAAGTTTGACCCAGGCTCATATTGAGAATATATTCCATATATTTGCATACAAAGTAAGATCTAATTCTGCTTGGAGACCTGCAGGGGAATTTGAAGTGCAAGCCAGTGTCAGTGCAGGAGGGGGAGAGGGAAAGGATAATCCTACACTTATCATTTCTCTTTAAAGACCTTTGGAGTAGAACACTGGCAATAAAAAGCACTGACAAATATACATACATGAAGCAAGCCAGTTTTTCATTGACTTTTGAAATGATAATGTAATTATTATTTAAACCAGAGCATTTACATATTGCTTTGGCTACTTAGACACAAACTTGTTATGGCTGGACATGTCCTTTGCCACCCAGTGCTGGGTACCGAGTATGGAATGTGCCTGGGGACTAAAGGCTGCAGTCAAGTACCCAGAGCAGGCAGCAATTCATTTACTCTTATAACTGGGTCATTTATTCATTTATTAGCATTCCCAGAGGAGCTGTGGCTGCCCCTGGATCCCTGGAAATGTCCAAGGCCAGGCTGGACAAGATTTGGAGCAGCCTGGGAGAGCGGAAGGTGTCCCTGCCCATGGCAGGGGGTGGCACTGGATGGGATTTAAGGTCCCTTCCAACCAAAACCATTCTGTGGAAATGATTTAATCTTCTGAAGGATCAAAGCGAACAGGGAGCGTGGTAGATCTGCCTGAAAGAGTGGAAGATTCCTGGACAAGGCAGCAAAGCCATTGTTCCTGACCAGCCACCACGAGGAGTTTAAACCCTGGCACAAGGAAAAAAATTCCTTGTATTAAAGAAAAGCTATTTAAACCTCAAAACAATCAATAAAAAGGGTCAGACATGGGGTGTGGGCAGCAGCCCAAGCCCGACACAGGCCGGACCCACACACGGCTGCTGACGACAGCTCAGATGTCCCTGCAGGAACGATGAACCCCAACAGCTCACCCTTAAACTCTGCCCGCAAACAGCAGCAGCTCCTCGCTGCAGACGCCCTTTCCGAGGCTCGTGTGAGCGCAGCCCGGTTTGTGCCAGCCCCGCTCCCCTGCCCATCGCGGGGGTTCCCGGCACCAACATCCAGCACCGCCCGGCTCCAGAGGGGCTCCCCTGACCCCTGCACACCTCGGCCAGCGCCTCCTCATCCCTCACCCCGCGGGAGAACGCACCGGGCAGGCGGCGCGCAGGAACACGGAGAGGGTTGGGATTATCCCCGAGCAGCCGCTCCGTGTTACAGGGGGCACTGGGAGGTGTTAATCTTCTCCATTATTCCTTCGGAGCGGGGCGAGTTTGCATTTAATTAACTCAGTGACTTGAGCCAGCCAATTCTTGTTGCTGCTAATGTATCACAATTAGAACACACCGTTGCCATGGCAACTGCCCAGTGCATCATAATTCCAACCTCGGCGCAGTTTTACGCAATCCTTGGGCTCTATGACACGCAGATGGGCGGTTATTGTTATGCTAAACTGGGAATGGGTAATCCCACAATACAAGATCATTTAGGTGCTCATTTAAATGAGATTTAATTACAAAAAGTCTATCATTTTAGGACCTGCCAAATTCCAGTCGTTCCACGATCCCCCGTATCTTTGGGAGGTAGCCGTGTGCATCAACGCTAATCCAGAGCATCAGGGAAGAGCTTCTCTCTTAATTATCTAACACTGCCTTTTTATTGTAAGAATGAACCAAATCTCCCTCTCAAACTAGACGCTGCGGTGACAATTTACAGCAATATCCAGACCATTCTCCAGCGCGGCGTGACGAAGCGATGCCCTGTCCTGCACCATCCCACCGCAGCTCCCATTCCTCACTGCCAGCTCCAAGTTAACTCCGAAATTACCTCCCACACGTCAGTCATACCTCAGAGGTAACACCGCAATCCACTCTGAATTATTCAGAGCTCCCTATCAGCAGCTTCATTTGGGGTACTCAAACTGAAAGCAATCTGGAATACTACAGGGGGAGAAAAACCCGGGTTTTAAGCCCAAATCAGCTCTCATGTGTAACTCATCCATGGCCTGACACAAGTTAGCGACCCGCAGACACTAATGTGAATCTGTAACTTATTAAACACCTTCGAACAGGATAAAAGACCGAGCCTGGTTATTGCTGCCTTCAGAGCTGCGCTGTGGACCCTCACCCAGAGCGATTTGCTGCCGCTATTGCACGGCAAGAGACAGACGGGGAGCAGCTCGCAGCTGCCTTATCTCTGCGTGAGGGAGCCAGAGGAAGCCCGTGAACACGAACTGAATTTGTGGCAAGCTCTGCCTCCTGCCAGCGCCGGGACAGCGAGCATCCGAGCAGGGATTCACTCTGCTGGGACCGCGATCCGCCCGCGCCGCGCAGATCGGCCGAGCCCC
>VZRS01011595.1:23882-54245 GCA_013398055.1 Ifrita kowaldi | reverse complement strand
GCCCCGCACCGGGCTCCGAGCAGCCCCCGAGCCCCGCAGCCCCCGAGCCACGGGCCGGGCTCCGAGCAGCCCCCGAGCCCCGCACCGGGCTCCGAGCAGCCCCCGAGCCCCGCAGCCGCCGGGACGCGCGGCCGGAGCGGGCGCTGGGCTGTGCCCAAGGCAGCCCCTGCTCGGGTCCGACCCGGCCGAACCAGAGCCAGGCTCGGGGCCGCTCTGCGCACGCTGCCAGCACCGACGGGGACACCGCAGGCCCTGACCTCCCTTTCTTATCTTCAGTCATTATCAGATTTCATCTTCTGGTCAATAAAACCTGCTAAAACAACATTGATTTTGAAGTTCTGGAGAATCAAATCACTTGACTCCCTTGGTCCTCCAATTAAGGCAGCAGAATAAATCTTAACTACTCCCTAATACCAGTTTTCACAAGACTTTCTTCAGCTGTAATCACGTTTAAGCACCTTGGCTAAACTAATTGATTTCCATTGCTTTTCCTTACCACCACCTCAGAGAGTCTGTGCTGAGCTTTCCAGTGCATCTCCTCTCCATCTTACTGGTGAATTACTGCTGCGAGCTCAGTTGTTAAGCAGGATCTGTTCCACTACTAAAAAGAGCTATCTTGTCTCCAAATGATATTTAATTATCTCCATTAAACATTACAGGCTGCTCTGATGCTGGGGATGTAAATCAGAGGGAACAAGAGGAAGATGAGAGCATATTGTTCATCACGTTTTGTCCTCCTACTCTCTCTGCACTCTCGTTTTTAAATAAGTGTCTCTAGAGGTAAGGCCAACACAGACCTTGTGAACACTCAAGTTATTCAATTTACAATACACACATTATTTTCCACTGGTGAAACCATGAGACTCGGGGGCTTGGGCAGGGTTAAACCTCAGCTTTCTCTGCTGTGACAGAGGCAGTAAAGGGCTGAATGGATGGTGTTTAATGAACAATTAACAGTGCAAGAAAAGCTGTTATTGCTGAGTGAGCAACCCCTCCCTTGTTTCCCCTCGTTCCTCCACCTGGGTTTTGTCACCACAGACACTCCAGCCATTCAAAGGCCAAGTGCCACCGCAGACTGAATAATCCTTGGTGAAACCCTGACATCACTACTGGCCCTGCTAAACCTGAAAAGCCCTTCAGGAAGGCCTGACAATTACCGGGGTCACCGAGGCTCTTCGGCCCATGGGCTGCCCCATCACCGGGGGCGTGGCTGGGAAACGCCCAGGTGAGGAGCCTGCCCTGTGAAATACCCTGTGGATTCACCTCAGGTGCTGCCCACCCCCTCCCAGCCCCACTGCCCGGTTTGGGAAAGAAAATGCCCGGATCTTCGGTTTCTGCTGCTGAGACAGCGCAGAGCGGGCACGTCACCAACAGCAAAGGCAATGCTGGAAACGATATCAAACACCGAAGTGCTGAAGGAAAAAGTCTTCCTTGTTTCTTTTTCACACCACCCACGGCAAGGGCAGTGCTGCCCCACTGAGACGCTTCTTGAACAGGGAAAACCAGGACAAACACAATCCAAGGCCTTCTCCCCAGCTTCCCTGTTCTCTTCCACTCTGTCTCCCCACCCCTTTAACAGAGCAGCTCCTCTCATGGGCTAAACTCCCACCCTTTGAGAGCCTTTCCATTTGTCATTGGCATCGATCCCCTGACAGCAGTTCCCAGGCTCTTTCTGCTCTGTAAACACCACCATGGGTCTCTGAAGCTGCTGGGGACACAGGGACCCGCTGGCACCCCGGGACAGGCACCCGGGGATAGGGATCCCCCTCCCAACACTGCCAGACCACTCTCTGCTTCTGCCCCATTCTCCTGGATGAAACAAGCAGACAGTTTAAAAAGCTGTTATTTCAAAATGCAGAAATATAAACATGCCCCAAATCACTTTTGACATGGTACAGTTGGGACACAAATTTTTTGCTTCAGTCTACAAGAATTCATTGTTGTTTCTCTTTAACCTTCTGCTAAGCTTATGCCTCAAAGACAAAACACGAGGCAATTTCTATGACTGAGTATGATGGGTTCTACTTTTATTATTATTACATGCCTGCTTAAACCATTTAAAACAACCAATAAATCCTTCAAGTCAATATTTTTGCGTCCATCTCTTACGCACAGAGAATCCTACTTTTGCTTTGCATTACACTGCCCTTGCGAGACTGAGAATGCTCTTGGCAGAGCAGCTCTTCTCTCCCCCTGCAAGCCCAGCTGTGCTTGGCTCTGCTGTGCACAGAGGAGCTGACGTTTGGTGTCACAGGATCTCTCCCAAACAAACTGCAGCCACCTCCATGATCCACAGATCTCCTGCTTTGTGGAGGGGAGGTTCCCCTACCACTGCCTGCAGCTTGGGATCTTTCACTGATTTTGGAGGAAAATTTTGGTAAAGGAGGGTAGATTTAGATTAGAGATCAGGGAGAAATTGTTCCCTGTGAGGGTGGGCAGGCCCTGGCACAGGGTGCCCAGAGCAGCTGTGGCTGCCCCTGGATCCCTGGCAGTGCCCAAGGCCAGGCTGGGATGGGGCTTGGAGCAGCCTGGGACAGTGGAAGGTGTCCCTGCCCATGGCAGGGGTGGCACTGGGTGGGCTTTAGGGTCCTTTCCAACCCAAACCATTCCATGATTCTGTGAATAGCTGACTCCAAAGCTGAATGTTCTCTTCATTCCACCCTGGTTTGGAGCAGGATGATGCCCTGGCCCTGCCCGTGGGAAGTCACTCTCTGTGACACCCATCCCACAACAGGGCTTTGCAAGGCTGAGATTTTCCCACTGCTGCCTCAGGAACTCAGCAACGTGGAAACCCCCCCAGCCCCGCCCAGCAGCGTGGCATGGTCGATGCAAGAGCTCTGCTGGGGAAATTATGCTGTCAGCCCAAGCGAGTTTGACATTCAGAGATACCACAACGCAAGCAAAGAGAAAAGTTTCATCAACACAGTAATTACTGCTCTGGACTCAACGGAGCCACAATTATTTCCCGGTGAGGGGCTGTCAGTTTGTGCTGCAGATAAAAACTGTTGATAGGGCTGCCAGGGGCCCGTGCAGAGATGGCTTTTCACATGTAAAACCCTCCTGGCAATTCTACATCTTCTAAAAAAAAAAAAGAGGAACAAAAAAAGTACATGTCAACACTATGCATTAAACACCTACACCTTTTTTCCTTTAAAAATTGTGTTGCTTTTTAGCCGGAGGCAGTTAAGTATGCACCAGAAATTCCAGGGGAAAAAGAGACCTTCCTTCCCCACTTTTCCTTTTTTTGACATCATGTGTGTGCACAGGACAGGGGCAGCTGAGGCCTGCCCAGAAGTGGTGATGCCGAGAGCCACGGGCAAGTCCCTCTGCCACAGCTGGGCTCACAGGTGGAAAAGCACCACAAATATTCCCAAATCTGCTGTTCCAGTCAAACAGAGATTGTCCAGACTTGGGGCTTTTGGTGAACTGGTCAAAATGCAGGTAAGAAGGCTGAGGAGGAGCTGGGTCCAGCTCCCAGTGCTGCACCAGTGCCATGGAGGGAGGCTCAGGTTGGGTATCAGGGAAAGGTTCTTCCCCCAGAGGGTGCTGGGCACTGCCCAGGCTGCCCAGGGAATGGGCACAGCCCCGAGGCTGCCAGAGCTCCAGGAGCGTTTGGACAGCGCTGCCAGGGGTGCCCAGGGTGGGGTTGTTGGGGGGTCTGTGCAGGGCCAGGGGTTGGACTGGATGATCCCTGTGGGTCCCTTCCAGCCCAGGATATTCTGTGATTTTCACTGCTGTAGTGCCCCCTCCTTTCTGGGTTCCATTTATTTTCCCATCTTCCAAATAATTTTTTTTTCTGTCTCCTCAGCACAGCTGGGAATGGAAAAGGCTGGAATTATCACAGCAAAGAGATCCCTCACTGCCAACATCAGACATCAAAGCAGCCACTCAGAGGCTTCAAAGGGTCCCTGGGTGACGCAGCACCACCGTGGGGACGGGAACCAAGTCACTTCTGCTTAAATGAACCCATCTCCCCTGTGAGACAGCACACAAACCCAAACGTGGTGTTACTGCTGCATGACAGAGATACCTGCCCCAATAATTGCAAATTTCAGCGAATGAATTGATTGTTAATTATCCTCCCTCCCTGGCTGTCAGGGGTGCTGTGTGATGCACAGGGCCTGCTCTACCTGGCTCTGCTGGTGGCACCGCTCGCTGGGGGAGCCCCCCCTCCCCAGGTAATTATGTGGAACACGATTGTGGCCTTGGGCTCTGCCTGCTCAGTGTTTGCAATTAGATTTTACTACAAAAGTACATATTAACATTAAAGGAGCATTACAATGCAGCAAATGTGATAAACCAGAGCGACGTTTCATGTACCTTCTGCTTCTGTTCTTTCAAGAATCATAATCACCATTAATTTATGGTCTTCTGAGGAGGATCTAATTACTCCAATCAGCCCTTATTTCACTGAGAGTGTGCACATGTGCTGTTCCCTGCCTTTAAATACCTGCAGTGACAATAGAGACAACACAGACCTGCATTTTCAGGGGTCCTGCAGCCTCCCACTGCCTGGCTGAGCATGGGTCTGAACACAGGCAGCTGCTTGGGTGGGAGATCCCCCAGACAGGACCAAGCAAAGGTAGGAATCCCTTTCCCAGGAGAGCCCAGCCTTGGGAATGCAATGTGGGTAATCTATTTATTACCAAAATGTCTTTGTTTTGTTCAAGACACCTGTCACAGAGGCCATTCCCTCCCTCCCAACCATCCCTGTCCTGTCACAGAGGCCATTCCCTCCTTCCCAACCATCCCTGTCCTGTCACTGAGGCCATTCCCTCCTTCCCAACCATCCCTGTCACATCAAACACAATTGACAAATTCCCCCCTTCTCTCTGCTGCACCCGAGTGTGAGGCTGTGGGACACCCACAAATCCCAGATCCCAAGTTTGGGCACCAAGTTTTCCTTGCTATTTTTCTTTCTCTTTTCCAGCCTTCATGGCAGGGGGAGCTGTGGCAGAGCTCCTGGTGAGCCCTGACTCCCTCAGTGAACACCAGGAACCAACGCAGTCAGTAATATCCCCTATTTCCTGGGGTGTTCTCTCCTGCAGGAGTCTCAGAGGCCATAACCCGACTCTAGCCAGGGGATGGTGGGTCTGTGAGTGTCTGCTCAGGGAACAAACCTCCCCCCAGAGCAGCAGGGAGAGGAAAACAGGCACGTGGCCAAAGAGCAGCAGCTCCAGAACCCAGGACTCCTGCAGCACTCAGCAGTTCAATGACACAGATGGAAATCCTGAGCTCCTGTTTAGGGTTGCACCATTAGCAGCAGTGACACCTCAAAAGCCTTTTAATTTGGCTGGGGTTTGACTGGTCACAGCCTCCCTTCCCACTGGGAAGGCCAAATGAATGCAGAAGGTAATAAAGTAAATCTTACTGAGAATTTTACCCAGAAGCTGCGCGTAAAATATTTGACTAGTTCTACAGAAATTAGAATTGAAACTCTATATGCACTCAAAGGTTTTCACAGGGGTTTTTACACCCTTTTCAGCAGTGTTGTTATATAACCTGATAAAAACCTAGGCCAGGATCACTTTTGTAGTGAAGGTTATCAGCCTTCCAAAAATTTCACTGATTATTTCACTTCTAGATTTCAAAGAACACCTAATTTCTCCTCAATTAAAATGCAGAACTCCAGTACTCCACAAAAGTGGATATTATTGAATACCCTGTGCTTGGAGGATCTCCAGACCTCGTGGCTCCAGCCTGGAGGGTCTGAACTGCAATGAGGTGAAGCTGCTCTTCAATTCAGGCTTGACTCAGGACAGCCCTAAAGTCAGATCCTTAAATTCCAGGGTGTTCTCAGGGATACAATCGAGGCTGGATAAAATTAGGAACTTCAGCACCTGAACATGCAGATAATGCAGTGATGGGCGAAGTGAAAGTGCATCAATGAGAGAAATTCCTGTTATCAGAATCCTCCTTTAAACCAAAGCTGCAATCCACCCCTGTCCCTGTGTGAGCCCAAATCAGGGCAGATTCAGTCACATTCCCAGGGAGCCTCAAAGCCTGATTTTCTCCACGATCCAACAGTGTAAAACTCCAACAAATGTTGCATTAAATTCCTCATAACTCCCAAATCCACACATGTAGAGTTGCTATAGCAACTGTCAGCTCAAGCCTTCCCAAGGGAGAAAATAAAAGTGTGTCCTACCTGGCTAATTGGTATTTGTGTTACAGAGAATTGAAGGGTAACTTAGTTTCACCAAAAAATAGAACATAGACTGAAGTGCTCCTGTGCTAATGTGACATTATTTAATCTGAACAAGGACCCATTTTGCATGTGCCTTCAAATTACAGTATTTATGGAACACTCAACACAATAAGGAAAAGTGTTGCTGCCAAATACGCCCGACTTGCCCTGCTTATTGATTTGAATAAAAGGGACACTGAAAAAAAAATAGAGAAACAAGGAACAGGGTGGAGGAGCTGATGGAATTAGGGACTTCAAATTTCATAGTGGTTGTATTACAAAAACCTACAAAACCCCCCAAAGCCCCCAACAGTTTACAACCAAAAATTCATGCAGAAGTAAGCTGATGGAAGGTCACAGCTCTTTTCCCTATTTCTCATCATTGCAGGAAGAATAAAGCTCCCAGGTAGGACAACCACACTGGCTGAACAGCAGTCACCCCTCACTCAGAGGCACAATTAGAACTTTTTTAACTTGCAAAAAGCCCTGAAAATCATTCAAGAAAAAATCCCACTGGCAGGATATATTGAGGAGCACGCTGACAGTTCTCACTGGCTTGTAAACACATCCAGGAATGTATTATTTTAATCTTGGCACAATTACTAAATAAAAGCAATCACAGCTCTGAGGCAGCAGAACCTCTATGAAACATGAAAATGTAACAATGACATCTTTCTCTCTATCACCCAGTGACATAATCTGAGAAAATGAGATTTTAGGGGAATATTCAGCTTCTCTGGGCACCCTGTGCCAGCGCCTCCCCACCCTCACAGGGTGGAATTCCTCTCATATGTCCAGCCTAAATCTCCCCTCCTTCAGCTAAAAGCTTTCTATCAGACACAGGCTGAAGGAAGGATCTTCACGGGCACAGACAGCACAATTCCTGCCCCCAGAGCTGTCCTGCTCCCCAAAGGTGACACAGCATTTTTAGGAGACACACCAGACACAGGAGAGCACAACCCCCAAAGCTGCACGATGCCCGGGCACGGAGCTCTGAGAGCTCTGTGTCCCAGCCAAGGGAACTCCAGGGGTGCTGGAATGTGGGAAGGGCGAGCCCATTCCACACCCACGGGATCCACGTGCTGCACCACCAAACCACATTACCCCACAGACCACTACTGACCCGTAAATCACAACCAACCACGTGTTCTCTCCACTTTTGATGGGGGACAAAGAAACAAGCTGAGTAAACTCAAGCTGTAAAAAGGTCTGAAATCTGCTTTTACCCCGTGCCACCTCCCATACACCTCCTGGCTCATCTGCATCCTGGAGAAACTCGTGTTTCTGGCCTTCCTCACACGGCCCCGCCTCCCTCCACCTGCTGCAGCAGCTCCTGCTTCAATTATTCACCTTTTATGAATTACCTGCAGCACATTGCTAGGGGTTTTTGTTGTTGTTGGAGGTGTTATTCTCTACCCTGAACAAGGCAGGTGTTTTCAATATGCCTTCTACCGAACAACATTATACTTGTATTTATTGATAAAATAAAATAAATCCATACACTGAAACCCACAGTGTTATATATAACCCCATTCCTCAGTTTAAAAGATTGTGCTGCATGAGATTTTTCAGCAGGTACAATTTCCATTCCAGCACAGACGTGCGTGGCTAAGCTAAGGCACAATATTTTCCAGAGGAAATATCTGACAGGAAATCAGTAGCAAGCACCAAAAAGCACAATCCCTGCACCCCCACCCAAAAGAAGAGAAAGAAAAGCAGCAAAGCTCCTGCAGCTGCAGCTCTGTGCAGGGCAGGAGGGGGAAAGCCCCAGGAGCAGGACCAGCACTGGGGTTTGGCACCGTGTACTGGTCCCAGAGCCCAGCAGCTGCCCAGGCCTGCACGGACACAGGGACAGGGACTGGACCTGGGGCCATCCACGCACGGCCACTGCACAGGGAGGGTCACATTGGGGGCTTTGCTGGACTAGACAGAGCAGCTTTCAGCCCACGGAATGGGGATGAGCCCCAGCAGCACAGAGCAGCTACTGCTGTCCCTGTCCCCAGCGTCCCCAGTGCCCCCGGCTGGGGCACAGCACAGCGAGGGGCTGCTTCCCCTGCCCTGTACCCTCCTCTGTGCCCTGCGTGAGATCAAGCTCATCATCATCTCTTCTGCTGTCCTACAAGGGCTGTATGAGAATCCAGTGCTTCCAGAGCCCAGGTTTCATTCAGCCCCAGGAGTGCAAGGACACCTCAAGCTTTTGCTGCTGAACAACTCTGAGTGCTGCCAGCAGCCTCTGGAATTCTTTGTGGTTTAATATCACCTGGTTAAATCTTTGCAGACAACAATTCCAAGCACTTCATCTCAGTCCCCTGCAGGCCCCTCTCCCACACAGGGAGCCCGAGAACTGCTCAGCACCCCCCGTGTCAGAGCCAGGTACAAACAGACCCCACTGCAGTCAGAGCTGCTTCTGCTGCTCCTTATCTCACCCTGAACAGGGAGAGCAGAGGCGTTTGAAGTGTTTGTAAGCCTTGGCAGGTTTCCTTTCCAGTTGAAATTAATTCCCTCCAGGGATGCAATGGCTCTGGAAAGCCCAGTGCAGAGGTGTGAGGATCCATGGAAACCTCTCCATAACCCCTGTTCCTACCTGTCCATCCTGGGTGACCTCCTCCTCCCCCGAGGGCCAAAGCTGAGGCCAAAGCAACTGCAGATCTCTACAACGCCCTGGGCTGCAGAGAGCCAAGCTCTGGGCAGCCCCTTCCCAGGGAAGAGCCCTGGAGCCACAGCAGGACCTGCCCCAGAGGCCCCGCTGTGCTCCTGCAGCTGCAGCTCTGCAGCCCCCGGGTTTAACCACGGCCCCCTTGGCAGTGAGAGCCCTGCTCAAGGTGAGACCTGCCAGCTGGGATCGGAACCTGGCTCACCCATTCAGGAGGCACAATAATTCCATCCACAGCACTGAGCCTGCCCCAGTTCCGTGTTCGAGAACAAATGCAAAATAAAAATAGAGGTGAAAAAAAGGACCAAGAAGCCAAAGCTCTTTCCTGCACAGGAAAGCGTGGGTTCAGGATCTGGGGATAACAGCATGCTGCCACATCCATGCAAGGGCTGGGGGGAGCATCGGAGGCAGGTGAGTGGTGCCTGGGTTCAGGAGCACACCACAGGTAAGGATGTGGTGTTTCCTCCAGGCTGGGGTGGGGTGGAGGGGTAAAACAGACTGACAGAAGCTCAGGACAGCCTAGTATTGCCATTGCTCTCTAAATACTGGGCATGGAGGTATTTGCCAAACCCCTCTGAAATGACAGCTTTTCTCCAGAGATAAGAAAAAGTGAATCTGCATCATGAAGCATCAGCTGGAGGCACTGGGCTCAGCCATGGGAGCTCAGGACAGGCCCTTTACACCGTGGTGTAAATGTGTCCTGGGGCTGCTCTGTGAGCAGAGCTCTCATCAGACTCCACACTTCCCTCAGGGCTCAGGTCCAGAGGCACAGCAGTCTGTTTGAGTATTTTTTGACAGTTTTCTTGCTTACATCTTGTATTCAAAATGATTGAGTTAGGAGATGCCTCTTTGTGGATAATATGACAGCTAATTCCCACTTATCCTACTGAAAAGAAACAATTGAAATAGATGCAACAATGAAACTAACGGCTAATGTGATTGCTATTGATCATTTGCCAGTTTATCAAATGAATGGCCCACGAGCTAAACGGGGAAGGAAAACAGTGCCATAGACTGCCCGTGAGTCAGGAATGAGCTGACGGGAGAGCTCGGCTGGAAATCCACGGGAAGCTGACACCAGCACATCGTTACACCCACAGTGAATCCTGAGGTACCTGTGCACTCTCACCTACCTTTTCGGCTGACTGGGCAGTGCCAAAAAATATTGGAATGAAGGCAAGCCATACTATACAGGTAGTGTACATAGTGAATCCAATGGGTTTGGCTTCATTAAAATTCTCTGGGACCCCCCGAGTCTTGATGGCATACACAGTGCACGTCACCATGAGCAGAATGCTATAACCCAAGGAACAAATGATTTGTAGATCCGTAATGTCACATTTGAGAACTCCTCTGGCCTGATCGGGGTTCATAGTTTTCTGCTCATCATAATCTATGATGATGTTGGGTGGGTCAACTGCAAACCAAATAAAGACCCCCAGCAGCTGGACCGATATCAAGCTGGAGGTGATGGCCAGCTGCGAGGTGGGGCTGATCAGCCTGGGCGCAGTCACCGACTTCTTGCCCTGCTCGAAGATGCGGTAGATGCGGTTGGTCTTGGTCAGCAGGGCGGCGTAGCTGATGCACATGCCCAGCCCCAGGAAGATCCTGCGGAAGGAGCACACGGCCACGTCGGGCTTGGCAATCATCAGGAAGGTGATGATGTAGCACAGGAAGATGCCGGTCAGCAGCACGTAGCTGAGCTCCCGGCCCGAGGCCCGCACGATCGGCGTGTCGTTGTAGCGGATGAACGTGGCCATGACGAAGATGGTGGCGATGATCCCCAGCATGGCCAAGAAGACGGGGATGACGGCCCAGGGCGAGTGCCACTCCAGCTTGATGATGGGGATGGAGCGGCAGCCGGTGCGGTTCTCGTTGGGGCGCTCGTTGTAGGAGCAGAGCAGGCAGGTGACCTCGTCGGCCTGGTACTGGTACCCGTCGCACAGCTCGCAGTGCCAGCAGCACGGCATCCCCTTCACCATCTTCTTCCTCTCGCCCGGCCGGCACGGCTGGCTGCACACCGAGGGGGGCACGGAGCGCACGCCCCCGCCCCACTGCATCTCCTCGATCTGTGGGACAGGGACACAAACAGGCTCGGGTTAGGGCTGGGTTAGAGCTGGGTTAGGGCTGGGTTAGGGCTGGCTGCACACACACCTCCTCCCCACTGCATCCCGGTGGGACACGGGCACAAACAGGCCCTGGGTTAGGGCTGGCAGCCACAGACACGAGCTGGGAATGAAGAGGGGGGACCCAGAGGAACCCCAACACACAAAACCCAACTGGATAAACGTCCCACGTGGCAGACTCCCGGAGCCACACGCCGGTGCCTCTCTGTGGGGCTCCGGTGCCTAACTGTGTTTACTGCCTCCATTTTCCGTTTCCATTTGTAGATGAGTGTAAGCAGATGTGTATAATCTGATGGAATGACACACAAGCCCAGATAAAGCAGGAGAGCGAAAACCTGCTTTCTCATGAAAATTAATAGGAACATTGCAATCCTTGAGGGAAGGCAGGACTTACATTTGCAAGGCTGCTTTCCACAAACCTTGGGGCTTCTTACCGAGACAGAACAGAGATCCCCCTTCCTGGAACTGCTACTGACCAGGGGAAGATTTGAAATGAGGAGGAAATGTGTTTTCTATAGGGCATGGGATCAGTGAGAATGGGGGAAGGTCTGCTCTACGAGCCAGGTAAGAAATACGAAGGACAAAGAAAATGGTCATCACTGAAAAATGCAGTAATTAGATAATATTTCATTTCAAAGTCACACTCAGCTTTCGAAATACCACATGTGCTTCTGGGAATGCAAATGGTAAATGATTATATTCAATATACAGAAAGTCTCACTTGCTCTGCAGTCTGGAGAATCCCGAACTCCAAGGTGTGTGACCAAGGCTCCCAAGTACTGCAGAAAATTAGACTCACAAATCATTTCAAACTATGCCCAACTAAAGCTACTCCCCAGCTTCCAAGAACAAGGAAGGATTAGCATTGGAGCCCCAGTGAAATAGTCCAGACAGGAAGCCTGGGAAGGTCCTGGCATTCCCAGCACCAGTTACCAGCCCAGCAGCACCTCGGTGGCTCCAGCAGCTGCTCTGTGTGTGTGTGTCTGTTCCAAACATAACCTGACCCCCTGGGATAGATGTGAGTAAGTGTTATTAAAAACAACACTTCAGCTGTTTTTCTGTAGGTCCCTTAAATGCTGACAAGCTCCACGATTTCTCCTACAAGTTGAAATTCTAAGATGAGTTTCTTGAATCAGCTGCCTTAATTATTCATGTAGACAGGAACACTTGGGTGGGCAAGTCTTACATTGAAGGATTAAGTTGCACTTTCCTAATTTAAATCAAAGTAGATCCTGTATCATCTTCATTTTGTGTATGTGAAAATACCAAACCCTGAAGTCACACTCCGCTCAAATATTGGAGTACCAGGAGTCTCTCTGTGAATGCTGTAAAAATAATCCCTCAATAAAGAGATACTCTAGAGGTCTGCCACTGCCTGGGAAACGTCATTAACCTTCAGTATTCTGGGGAAGAGAAAGGATCCATGAACTCCTCTCTCCTACTCCGCTGAGCGGAGGTGTGCGGCTTGCAGGAGGCAGAGGAGTGCTGATGATAAAGGGAAATACAAAGACTCATTTAATTGCACTGATAAATGGTGCTTTGGTCTCACTGGCAGTGCAAGGAGCCAGGAAATCCATTCCCATGCCCGACTCCATCCCTGCTCCAGCACAGGGCTAACAAAGAGCTGAGTTCCAGGGCTGCGAGAGCGAGGAGGGGCTGAGGAACCCGGACGTGTCCCTGTGACTCCCTGGCTGCAGGGGCACAGAGGGCGATGCCAGCAGAGAGAGCCGGGGACTGGGGCACAGAGGGGAGCCAGGGCTGACACTGCTGAACCACAAAACATGGGAAAATGTCACGGCAATTCCTTGGGAAAGCAGCTGGCTGACACTGCTTCTCCTTTTACTCTTCTGAATCCCTGATTTGTGTCCCTTTTCCAAGGCAGAGTGAGACAGGGCAGCTGTGACTTACCTGAGTTTGTACCCCTGAGAGTGAGGCCTCCATCCAGCCCAGAGCCTGCATTTCCTATCCTCATTGTCATCCACAGCCGCTCCCCGATGCCTTTTTGCAGCAGGCACCAATGCAAAATGAGATCATCCCAACCACATGGATTTTGACCCAGTCTGAATCAGTGAAATTATTTTCACCAATTTTCCACACGTGAGTATCTTCAGAACCACAGACTGATTAACGTGTTATCATAGCCCTGCTTCCCTCATGGCTACACAAGGATGAATTTGCACATTCTCAAACATATTCCATGGCCTTGCTGGTACCTGGGACAGCCTAGAGGTACTTCATTCTGCACAGATACTCTGTGGAAGGAGATAAAGAGAAGATCAGGCAGAATTAAGGGAATTCCTTTTCCTGGCCTCCGGGGATGACACCACAACAGCTCTAGCACTGGTCTTGGGCAGATCTGCAGAGTTCTGCTGTTTCTGGAGAAAATTCAGGATGCAAAGTGCCTGTGAGGGAGTGCTGGGCACCAACATCTGCAGCAGGGGGTGAGAGCCTGAGTCAAACTACAGACACTTTCCCCACTCAGAAAACTGTATTTTTGAAAGAAAATTTGTCCCATGTCTACACATCTTTAAAATACCTCCAAGGATTAGCTGAAAATGCCTATCACAGCCTACAAAGCAGGAAGCAAAAGATTTCATACATTGTGAGAAAGTGCTCTTGCAATTAATAGAAAAATCTGGGGTTTTTATGTAGAACCTTCCATTTCAGCCCAGGGATAAGGCAATTTACTGTTCCCAAACCAACAGCACTGCCAGAGGCAGCCAGACACTGTACCCACAGCGAGCCAACAATGCCACACCTTGAGCTCCATGCTTGGCCAAGTCAGTGCCCAGGGACACAAGGAGCCCCCCTCCGCTGCAGTTCTGGCAGATTTGGGAAGGATTTTCTCCCTGCTCCCACACATCCCCCAGTCCCTGAATGCCTCGAGCGAGAGGGATTGGATCCACTCACAATATATATTCTCATTATGTTCACTATAGAACAAACATTAACAAGAAATGCTTAGTCTGTCTCATAAGGCCTAATGTAATTGTTCATTTTAATGAATAAAGTAACTCAATATCTGTGTGTAATTCAAACATTGCTGCTTTGCTTCCCTCTGCCACAAACATTTCCATAATAAGCCATTTGTTCTGAACTTAATTGTTTCGTGCAATGTTTGATTAAAATAAAAATCAGTACAAAAATAATTACATTAGTTGTAATTAACCTACTCAGGGAAGAAAATAGCCACGTTCCCTGATACCACTTTCATAATGATGGTGCCATTAATTTCATGGACACACAGAAGCCAGCGGCGAGGACTGGGCTCAGATTTATTGCCACCTCCAGACTGCAGCTCCTAACTCAGCAGTTCAAACATTTGTGTATATTCCACTTTGCAGACAGCAATATTTGCATGACTTAGCTCTTTACGCTCAGCTATTAACGTCTTGTAATTAGTTTTTAAATCCAGGGATTTACCACGATAATGGTTTTAGGCTGAGAGTATGTCAATAACACATCCTCAGCAGAGTCTTCTGCAAAATATCAACTGAAATTCCTTCATGAGATAACAGTGGTGATAAGCCAGAGCGCCAGAGAGGATGCAGAGCTGCTCCAGTGCCGGGCCCAGACGTGGTGTTTCACCTCACACCGTAACTCCCTTTGGCTTCCCTGGCTGCAGGGATGGGCAGGGAAAGCCCTACGGCAGCACTGAGCCTGCAAGGCGGTGAAGGCAAAACCCCGCCAGTTCTGCCTTGTGCCAAACCAATCCCTGCACCGAGCAGAGCAGCCCTAACACCTCTGCAGGGTAACAGAGAATTCCCAGAGACTCCAAACCCTCCCTTCAAACACAAGAATCGTTCCTGCAGCAGCAGCAGCACATGAGCTTCGGGAAGCGGCTCTGTCCCTGCCCTTGCTGTGGGAACTGACACTGCTCCCAGCCCAGCCCAGCCCCTCCTTGGGCACCAACACCCGGTCCCAGCCCAGCCCCTCCGCTGGTGATTCAGAGCATCAGCCCCGCGCTGCCTCTCAGGCTGGTGAGTGGTTTGGGGTTCTGAGGATGCTTCAACAGAAAGCTGCTTCAGAGGAAAAGCAAAACCTCCGAGAATCTTCCTGCTCTGCTGCAGTAATTATCTTAAACCCCTCCAATGTGTCTTCCACATAAACAGAAGTTAAATGTCATCGCATATATTCTGCCCTGGTTTCTCCTGCTGCTGCCTGTCCAGTTTCTGCCCTCCTGGCACAGCAGCCACTGAGTCTTGTCCTCAAACACACACTGATCAGGCAAATCACAACTGCCTACTTGAAAATGATAGAAACTCATCACTTCTCAAAGGCTTCCAGCCAAAAAATACCTGCAATTTTCATCGTCAGCACAAATCCCAAATGTCAAAAGATGGTGACGACATTCCCGTAATGCCAGACCCTCATCTTCCCACCTGCTGATTCAGATCCTGATTAATGAGGAAAATGCCCCCAGGATCAGTCTCAGCCAGGGACTGCTCAGCTCCAATTTCTGGCTCTCATTAGTGTTGTGACAGCTCCTGGGAAGCCCTGGCGTGGGCAGGGAGCCCGCGGTGCCAAGAGCTGCGGGAACTTGTGCGAAAAAGAACACTCCTTAAGGCTGCTGGAAGCCACAGGACCAGCCCCCACAGCTGCTCCCGAGCGAGCAGGACAGGGAGAGCCCGGGCATCCCGGGAATGCCGCCAGACCCGCCCCAGGCTGCTGGGACACCGGTGCTGCGCTGGGGACTGGGGAGCTTTGGGCTGTGGTACCGGGGTGCCTTGGGCTGTGGTACCGGGGTCAGATCTCCAGCCGGGTGTTCCCCGAGTGAGAAAATCACATCTCGCTTTCAGCCCTTCCCTCCCGGCAGGGAGTGGGGAGAGGCCCCTCCTGTCCCACTCCTGTCCCACGCAGGGTCCAGCTGAGCAGGACCCCGGAGTCACAGACCCACGGAGGGTGGACCCTGGAGTCCGGCCCTGCCCACGCCAGCCCCGGGTCACTCCTCACAGCACTGACCCTCCAGCCCTTCCTTCCCCAGCTCCCTTCCCTTCTCCGGACACGCTCCAGCCCTCGAGGTTTTCCTTGCAGGGAGAGGGCCCAGAACGGGAGCCAGCACTGGAGGTGTCCCCAGCAGTCCCTGCCACACCGTGTCACATCCTATTTAACACATCCAATTAATTATGGTTGAAGGCTTCCAACTAATGCCAGCACTTTGCTCCCACACTGCAGCTCCTCTTTGGGGCTCTCACAAGAAGCAATTCTTAACCCTCATTCATTTCCCTCTTTCGTTTCTACTCTTCCTTTGTCTTTCACTTAGTGCCTGACTCTGTTTTTAGCAGCCCTACCTGCTCTACCCCGGCAGCACTGAGAGTTCCTCTGAGCTCTCAGAACACCATCTTTAATGAGATCCAAGGGCCATTTGTTCTACATTAAAGCAAGGACATTTCCAGCACACCACTGATGTAGAGAAAAATGCTTAATCCACAATTTTTGCAAAAATGCTTATTATTATACATTTCTGTTGACACACAATAAAACGGAAAATTAATTATTTTAATGCTTTTATATCTGCCTACAGCTTTGCGTTGTCTTCTCACTAATGGAAGGGGGTGGACCATGCATCTTCAGTATTCATCCTGCAGCCCCTGCATGGTATTTTTTTAATTAAAAAAAGAGCATGTGCTTCCAAATGTGCATTTATAACACACAGTTCTCATCTCTTTAAATGGATACGTTAGGACAAAACTATCTTCTGACAGCAGAGCTAATCCAAGGCAATTTTTTATCCTGAAGTGGCTTAGAATGAAGGAAAATCTGAATCATCACAGAACCCCAGACTGGTTTGGACATTAAAGCCCATCCAGTGCCACCCCTGCCACGGGCAAGGACACCTTTCACTGTCCCAGGCTGCTCCAAGCCCCTCAAACCCGGCCTTGGAGACTTCCAGGGATGCAGGGACAGCCACAGCTTCTCTGGACAACAGTTTTTTCCTGTGCAGGATGACAGGAAGGCCCCAAACCGATGAACACAGCCCATAGCCCCAGCCCAGCACGAGGGCAGAGCGGCTCAGCAGCTCAAACCCAACACTTGTTTCTAACGTGCTCACAATGCTCCACAGCTGGCAAGTTCAAGTCCTCAAGAACAAGCCTGGATGACAATGGCACATCCAGAAGCAAAACCAGGAATTCTGGTTTTTCTCCTGAAAACTCCTTTGCAGAGCTATTTTTCATGGCACGGCTACGAGTTGACCTTACCTAAGGTTTGAGGAAAGGATTAGCCCTTTATTAACAATAAATCTCTCTGATGAGCTAATAACTTCTTGTTTTTTCTGTTATTTGTGAAAAAGTTCTGCTTCTGCCAAACCCAACACACAGCTCCCAGTCCGGAAAGGGCAGTAAGGAGATGGAACCAAGCACACGTGTGTAATTTGGAGAGCATTTCTCTTTGAGTGCCTGCCAACTCAGAAATGCCTGCATTTATTTATCCTCCTAATTCCCCAGCTGATTCAAAGACCAGCATTTCCCAGTCAACTTATTTGGGGCCGATATTCCCTTTCTGAAGCCTCAGCATCAATGGGGCAGCAATTTCCTCATCACATCTCATGTGCAAGGCATAACAACACAGGGCAGGGAAGGAAGATGAAAGAAATACAGAATTCTGAGGGAAATTCAGTACCCAGCTCATTTAGGCCCTAATTAGATTGCTGCAGCGATATTAATAACACTAATACTAAATTATCCTGCTCGGGTTATGCTCAGTCAATGGGGCCCTGAAAGAACTGCAGATGCACACAGAAAATCAGGAGTGGCTGATGGCAAGGCACATTCCCAGGGGAGCAAGTGCCTCCCAGGGCAGGGAGTTTTCTCCCCACACACAGGGTAAGGCCTTCAGTGCAATCCCTCTCCAAGGAAACCTGGCAGTGAGAGATGGGATTCACCCCAGGTGAGGGGGACCACGAGCTCCCAGGCTGGACTGAGCCCAAGCCTCACGTTACACAGGCGAGGAGAAAAGCCTGTACCACCCCTTCCAGCTGCGTTTTTGGGAGGAAAAGGGCAAGATCTGGTCTTGCAAAGGAAGGCTGACGTCTGTACAACCCTCCCCAGTGAGCCAAAGTGCAGGCACTGCTAAACCAGAATGAAATACCTGATTCCAGTTAGCACTGGAACAGCTGCTCGGATGCTGCAGTTCGGAGTCAATCCCAGATCCCCTCGCCAATTAAAGGTGGGATTAACAAGTAAACAAGTCTGTTTCATGGGAATCATTTAGGCAGCGTTTTCATAAAATGTACATTTTCAGTTTAGTGGAAGAAAAACCAAATAAAACAGGAAAACAAAGCAAATAAAGCCTTCCCCTCAAGTTGTTTCAGAGCAGACTAAAGACCCTTTGCAGCTGTTTATTCGGGGCCATTATTGTCCATCATGTGAACAATTAGCTGGAGACACATTAAATTCCACATTACACATCTGATATTACAGTCCTGCCAGCAGCCACGGCGATTTCCTTCAGAAATCAGTATTCAGGGACATTTAAATAGTGATTATTTCTGACCCACTCAGTGCATGTGGCCTGTCAGGAACCTTTATGCTTTGCTTAAATGCTGGAAGATCTGAGGGCTGCTCACACGGGCCTGATGTGAGCAGCGCTTTCCATCACCCTTTGTGGGATTTCCTTCTCCTCCCTAAAGCAAACAGACACAGTATGATACATCTGTCATCCTTTCTACTCTACCACCCTTGGCACTGGCATCTGTATGGGACCAAAATTTCATTTTGCAAAACACAGCTGGGTTATGTTTGGGATCTACAGAGGCAGCTCTAAGCCAAGAGTTCCCATAGCTGTTAATACAGTTTATTAAAGGAGTTTACATGCAAATTTGAGCAACAAAAATGGAGACAAAGCAGCAAGTTTTGGCTGCTGTAAATTGTCACAAGACTCTTGGCACGACTGGAAGGTGCCAGTCCCGGATCTGCCACTAAAACCTGGGGCAGGTGAAGTCCCGAAGCTGTAATCCTGCTGACTGCCCCACATCTGGAGGCAATGCCAGGCAGTCACCACGCACAGCACAGGGATATTCAGCAAACACCTTCTCCCACAGCAGACAAACACAGGGAGGTGAGAAAGGAGACACCAGAGAAGGGAACAGCACGGGTGTCCCGGGGGTGCCCTGGCCTCACCCCACACAAACCCCCGCGCTGCTGACCGCTCCTCCCAGACAGAAATCACACTCATCTTGCAAGGGAACAGAAGGGAAAAGACAAAAGTGTCTTTGATCTAGAGGCACAAATCCAATCCTTATTTTGCTGATACTTCTTGGACTCTCCCTCTGCTGCAGAGCCTTGCCCTTGCCCGCAGCACCACCCACACGTCCCACGGACCTTCGGTGGGGACCCACGGACTAACAGAGAGAATGTTTCCCACCCAACCTCCTTTGCCAGGGCAAGGATGAGACACAAACATAAACCCAGGTTTTGCTGCCATCTCCACGCCCCTAGAGATGATCCCCAGAGGGAGCAGCCTGCACTGGTGACAGAGGTGCCACAGGGCTGCCCGAGGCTGAGGCTGGCCAGGAGTTATGGGGGCCCTTGCTGGGCTGAAACGAGGGGCAAGAGGGATGGAAACATTTGGCAGAGCTCGGCTAAAGAGCCCAGTGGGTCTGACTGGGATCCTGAGTTCCCTGCTGGGTTAGGTGGGAGTTTGGGGAATGCCCAGTGCTCCTGTGCTGGTGAGGCTGCTGCACCCCACATTCCCCAGGACAGCTCGGGTGCACAGCTGAAGCGCTTTCTCTCCATAGCTGGGTGAACTCCTCCAAACACAGCAAAGCACATCTGTCACTGAAGAGCCTCTTCCCGTTTTCAGATATTAAATAAAGAATATTGCACCCTCAATAACACACAAACTGACATTGTTACTCCTGCCAAAAGCAACCAAACATGTTCATTAGCCATAAAATATCCCAGAAAGCATTTGCTCTTGAATACATTTGCTGACAAAACCACATTAGCCTCGCAGAAAGGCTTTACAGAGGGATGTGTAGGCGCACAACCAGCACCTATTTTGAAGACTGGGTGATTTATTTTTTAACTCCTATTTCTTACATAACTCATTCTCAGAGTGTGTCTGCCCGCAGGCTCATGGGCATGGAAGAGAACAACACAAGACAAAGCAAAGTCTGAAGTCAAGTCTTCTGCTACATCATTTTTTTTGCCATTATAGCTTTTATGAGCTCCTTACGCTCCAGTTTTCTCCTGTCTTTAACCACATACGTGATCCATCTCAGACTCTCAGCCTGCTTTCCCTGAGCATTTATATCCCCACAAACACTTTCCCCTGTGACATTCCCAGACCTGCAGCAGAATTACAGCGATGTTCTGCCTTGCCAAAGCTGATGGAGACGAGTTCCCTCGGCCGCCTCGGGTGCTGCGCTTGTGGTGTTGTCACTGCCTGGGCCAAGCGGGTCAATAACGGAGAGGAAATGACATTTCACAGCTTCAGTTCCGAGCCTGAGCTGCTTTGCAGAGAGAGAGAGGTAAGATTTAACCATTGTCTTGCTCCTGTGACACAGCAGCACCGATCGGCATGGACAGCCTGACCTGGCTGAGTGAGTGCTGCAGCTCCTGCCCGTGGCACAGAGCCCACGTGGCTCCCATCAGGGGCACCGAGGCTGTGCCCTTCTCTGATAAACCCACTTCCAGCAGCCAAACCCTCGTGCGGTCCCACAGCCCCCAGCTCCATTCCGAGGCACTCCCCAAGCCCAGCTGCAGTCACAGCTTGTGCAGGACCCGCGTGATTTCGGCCCGCTGCCTGCTCCATCCCTTGTGGAGGAGGCAGGAATCAGCATACGGTCATTCAGCGGGCCAGTGGTTTGAAAAATTCCCTTCCACTTGGCTGGGAGTTAATTCTGCAAGTTAAGATAATTAAAGGTGTTTGTGCCGGTCACGGCTGACATGAGCAGTGAAAGATTGCAGAATGTAACGAGGGAACAAAACAAACAACATCCATTATTGCAGCACACGCCAGGGCTGCTGCCACGGTGGCCATGGTGGCCAGAACCTGTCACGGGGAGGTGTTCTAGGAACCCACGGACGGAGTTACCTTTCAGCTCCTCACTGGGCCACAGACAGTTCAGCTGATGGGGTAACAGAGGCTGAGCTCAGAAAGGCCCAGCCATGCCAAGGGCTGTGCAAACAGGCTGCAGAACCTTCTGCAAGGACTCTGCATGGAGCAGCATTAATGCTGGGAAATAATTCCCATAAATCCAGACACCCCATCCCTGTGTGAGTGGGACTGTCACCACGTGCCACCCAGTGACTGATGTGACACTTGCAGAGCCAGGGCAGCAGAAGATGCAGAGTGTCCCTAACAGTGCCAAGAAAAGAAACTCCATCTACTCTGAACACATTCTGCTCCAAAGAAAAAACCCCAAAACCAGCAACAAACCCAAGAAAACAATGAACAGAAGTCAATTTGAACATGTTATTTTAGAAAAATACCATCTGTTGGCAGAATATTCCTGAGCAACAAACATTGCTGAAGAGGGGCTTGAATCCAATTCCAATTCGACTATTTTATCAAAAAAAGGCAGGTACAGCCAGGTCTCTTGCCAGCAGGTTAGACAGTTAATTACTCTCTTCACCAGCTCACTATTCATAACATTTATTTCCAAATTCCCTAACAGAGATGTTTATGGCATGTAAATTGATTGGTCTGAGCCCAGACAGATTCAGGAGGTGTTGAAGTGAGCAGGTTCTGCACAAATTGCACAGAGGATTACAGAGTTACTCAGTGCGCTTCTATTTGTGGGGAGAAAAGAACTGCAGTGTGGAAGTGCCACCCTCTCCGTGTCAGTGACCGTGGTGTCCCTGTGCCTGTCCCTGCTGCTGTCCTGCCAGCAAAGGCTCCCCCAGGGCAACACTGACCCCCAGCCCGCCCCAGTCCCCAAACCCTGAGCTACAGGGTTTGCCCAGGGAGCAGGGAATTGTTAGCCACGGCCTCGGGGCCGTGCAGCCCGAGCTGGGGCTGGTAAGGGGAGCTGCAGCCATGAACAGCCGTGTTCATGGAACCCTACTGATGATTATCAGCACCATTCATCTCCCAAGCACGTGTTTGGCAGGGCTGCAGCCACAGATCGCTTTTTGCCGGGGGACATCCATCAAAGGGGAGGGACTGGCAGCAGCCCCAGCAGGGCGTGCGGGGCTCGGTGGAGCCACAGCCCTGTGTCAAACCCTGCTCTGCTCCACACCACTGAGCCACCTCCAGTCCCAGGGCACACCCAGAGAACAATGCACATCTCCTTGTTTATCCCCGCATGCAGCTCGTTTAGGCACCTTTAACATGTATTTGGTTCTGTTTGCAAACAAATTAATCAGAGGAATGGCTTGGTTTTATCTGGCGCTCACAGTCGGCCCTGCCTGATGCTTTGGAACTGAGGCACGTCTGGAGCACGAGCTGCCTGAAATCTCGGCGGTGCAATAAGGGACAGGACACGGTGTTTTCCATGCCCAGCCAGCGACACACCTTCTGCAGCCACGCTGAACAGGAGCACCAGGCCCCAGTGCCCAGTGGCACCGTTACCAGCCGGAGCCCCGCGCTGGAAGAGAGCATCTGACACGGTGGAGATGCCGACGCAATTAAGACGCAACATGAAGCACCCTACGCAGACACTAATGGCCTTATTACAGCATTAATTAGACAATCAGACTGAAAAACAACCCCACATCAGCTTGCTCCAGGAAGATCTCCCTCCCCAATGGCAAATAACCAGGTTTCATGGAAGCATCTCACTCCTCCAAGCTGAGGGTGAAGGAAGAGGGCATCATCCTGCCCGTGGGGGAGCTGTGGAGGGATGGCCGAGGTGACCCCACACCTCAGCTGGGTGCTCCCACACAGAACAGGGGCAGGAACCCTCCCCCAGGGAGAGCTTCCCTCTGGTGTCCAGCCAGCACCTCCAGCCCATCATCCCACACCTCACTGTCACTGGGTCCCAGGGAGCAGCTCGTGTCCATAGGCAGGAGCCTGGACGGGTTTCTCCAGCCTCAGCACAAGGCAAACACTTGGAAAAAGCAGGTTCAACAATTTCACAGGGATTGTTTTCTTTCCTTGTTGATTTTGACAGTTCTGGTGTACTTGCACAGGGATGGGAAAACATAATAAACCTGGGACCTGCTGAGTTAAGTGTACCTCGAGAAAGAGAAGCAATATCACCAAATTTCCCAGGAGAACCTGTGCTTCCTCTAGGAGCAATCCATTCCTTCCTCCTGCAGGCACATCAGTTCCTCCAGGAGAGATGTGTTCGTGTTTGTGTCAGGCACCTCAAAGCACGAGAAGCTGCATTTTTAGGAGCCAGCCACGTATGGGAGCTGCTCAGCCAGCTCCTCGCATTCCTACCGCGCCTCTTATCCAGCAGCCTCAGAGGCTGCACAGGGCCTTACAAACAGCAAGGAGACATCCAGAGCTGGATCCATGGGAAATGGGGGCAGAGCAGGGCACGGAGGGGTTAATTCCTTGTCCAGGATCCAAAGAGAAGCACAAGGCATGGAGGCAGGACGTGTCTCCTGGCCACGCTGCCTTCAGCCATCCTCACAGTTTCCTACTGCTTGAACCAGGAAAAACCCAACCAAACAACAAACTGAAATGACCCATTGGAAACGCAAACCAGCCCAAAACCAGCTGCTGCACAACACTCCTCCTCCTCCCCACGGCAGATTGCCTCCTCTTCACCAGCAGACTCCTGGCTTGTGAAACACATCAAAGCGAAAGCCAGGCCAAGCAGTTCTGGTACCGATGGAGCTGCCCTGCAGCACAGAGTGCACCCTCACAGAGCTCCAGCCCTGGGTTCAAGTGCAGCTGTCCCTGTGGCCAGAGGATTTCTATCCTAATTGCATTAGCTGTATCTCTGCCTTTCAGCGGGCGCTGGGGGTCATGGTGCTGGATTTCAGCAGGGATGCAGCTGGCCAAGTTTCTGATCCTAAAATCCAGGGCAGAGCATTTCACACGGCAGGAGGATGTGGACTATAAATACTGCATCCCAAATCTGCGTGCTGGGGGCAAGGAGGGGCTGACAGAGCTTGGCAGAATCCTCACCAAGGAGAGGGGTGGGACGTGGCCTTCCCTGGCCTCCTGTGGGAGATGGGTGGGCACCTCATCATCACACCCTGGCTGCAGGGAGAACAAAGCACTGCCACGGCTTTTCACGGAATACTGGCCAAGCCCTTTAAAATTAGACATCTGCTCATTTTATCCTTGCATAGACACCTGAAACGCAGCCAAAACTGTTACTAAACCATGCACTGGGTGCTGGGCAAAGCTGTGCTTGGCTGTTTGCTCCCAAGCAGGGAAAAGAAAACATGGTGATTGTACTGCCCTCACCTAAATAAACTGTTATGCCCCAAGTTTGCTGCAGTGAAAGGTCATTAAATATCTTGTTATCTGACCTGAGATACAGAAATGTCAATGCAGGTGAGTGAACAGCAGTGAGAGGAGACTCCTCACACACGGATGTGCCGGGGAGCAGAGCTGGGCTCGGAGCCAGGGAGCGGCGCTGCCTCGGCCCAGCAGCTCTGCCACCACCACCCAGCAAAGGGGATGCCAGGGTGGGGAGAAGGCATCGGGACTGAGGACAGCAGACAGCCCCAGGTTTAATTCATAAACCCAGGTTTACCAACCCGGGACAAGAAAAAGAAAACAAACAGAGCAGATTTGAAGAGCTGCAGGTAAGTTGTTAAAGCTCTCCTCAGTCTGTCTACTCACACAAGCAAGAGAGAGAAAACTGCAACACAAGTTACTCTGCAATCTCACATGAAAAACCTGGTTCAGCTCTCCAGATTAATCCAGCCTGTGCCCACCATACAAACTACCATGAATGGGAAGATGACCACCATAGAAAACACCCACAACAGACTGAACAGCAGCACCCCTGCCAGAGGAATAAAACACCAAAACATTCCTGTTCCTTTTTGGAATGAGGACGATGATAAAGAAAATATTTACTCACCTATGTTGTTCTCCTGCAGTTATTTCCCTCCTGCCTCTGGGGTCTGGAGTGTCCTTACCTTTAAGGCCTGTGTGAACAGCTTTTCCTGTTCATAACCCAGGCAATGCAGACACACAGAACTGAGCGAGCTGCCCAGAGGGACAAAGCTCTTGGGAAACAAAGCCGCCCTGCAGCAGCTGCCAGATTCAAATCAGCACCGGCACCAAACATCCTTTGCTTTCCCCTCCTGTGTTGTATTTAAGAAATAAGAACTGGGGAAACATCCCCTGAAGAGTTGCTGCCACAATAATTACTGAAGACAAAATCGTATCCTCTGGTAGTTTTCCCTGGGACATATTTAATAGTATTTATTTTGGTTGTTTCCAGGAATCCTTGACTTCTCTAAACCCCACAATTTTCTTTATTATTGTAAGAAATAATACAATAATACAAAAGGGACTATCTTATATACATTTGTGTGAGAAACTAGGACACTTGAGTGATTAGAAGGGAAGTTAGTGAGAGAATCTCAGCTACTGATATGACCCTGTGGCCATGAGGATACAAGGGTGAGGAAAGAGGTCTTTTTATGGAAGCCTTTAACACAACAACAGGAATACAAATCAAGCTCCATTAATTTTGCTTTAAATTTTAATGAATCAGAATGTGCAGTTTACATAAAGAAGGATTTGCTTAATAAAATATTAATATTTTTTGCTAAAAGAACTGTAAATTGCAAGTTAATATAGGTTTCCTTATATAGAACATCAAAAGTTGAAAAACCCTGAAAGAGCAAATCAAACACAGAAAATAAAAATGAGCCAAAATTCAAGGAGAGCAAAATACTGTTTGTGATCAGCCTCCACGAGTGGACCCTCAGTGACCCACATTATTTACTTGATTTAACAAAAACCACGAAACCATTAAAAGTGTCCTGCCTTTGGTTCCATCCCAGGTGATGGCTGTGACCCCTGTGGGCAGCCCGTGGTTTGTGTCCCCAAGGGGCCAGGGGAGCTCAGATGTCCCCACAGGTCAGGGGGCCATCCCCGAGTGCAGAGCGTGATGCCAGGTCCACAGAGAGCCCCAGGCTGGGAGCACACCCAGTGTCACCCCCCGTGCCACCCCAGTGTCACCCCAGTGTCACCCCCGTGTGTCCTGGCCACCTCCGGAGGGGTGTCAGGGCTGGGCCATGGCACACAGCCTGTCCTCTCACCCTGCACCCTGCTCCCAAAGGAGACCTGGCAGCAGAGGCACAGAAGGAGCCACAACACACCCAGAACCCCTGATGTTCCTGGGGTGGGAAAGCTGACTGAGAGAGGAAACCCTTTTCCTACAGATTCCCATTTTCCTTCAGGAGTACCTTGATCTTCCTGAGGCCGTGTGGCTGAAGAGCCAAACTGAGCTGAAATCCCTGTCTTTGGGTGTTAACAACACTCTGCAGGGAGCCACCATGAGACAAAACTGGCACCACTTCTGCAGGAACTCGAGGCTGAAGCAGAGTGCCCAAAGCCAAGCAGAGATCCTCACCCAGCAGGGTCACAGACCAGGTTGGCACGGGTGGGGCTGACACAGTCTCCAGCTTTCCCACCCACCAGTCCCAGGGATTTTTCCTGGGAAACATCAAAGGGTATTTGAGCACCTGCTCCTATGTGCTTGTTTTCCTTCAGGCATCATCCCAGAAAGGCCACCTCATCCACTCGGATTGAAAGTACCACCGGAAAAGTGACTCACTCCAAAAACATTTCATTTCAGCTTTCCAAAGACAAGAAAATCTGAAAAGCATCTGCAAATGAAAGCCCAGTGGTTTCAAACTACAACAGATCACAGCTTCATTTTCCAAGCTGGCAACTCGGGACTGCAGACACGCAGAAGTAATAAAATTTGCATTTCACCTCATGTCTCCATTAGTCTGAGCAGCTTTGGTTCTCTGGCTACAGGGAGGAGGTTGCAGGACAGAGGAGAAGGAGATAATGTGCAAAAACCCCACTATGGAGCTGTGAGGAAATAGCAAAGATCCCTGCTAAGTTTTCAAGCACTGAGAGCCCATAGCCAACAAAAAGGAGCCAGGAAAGACTCACGTTGAGCTGGAGGTCATCTGTCCACTGGCCCACGAGGCGGTAGCCGGGCGTGCTGGTGTTGCTGCTGTGGTACTGGAAGATGTCGTAGCGCCCCGGCGCGTCCCCGTTCTTGTTGAACATCACTGGAGTGCCAGCACTGCCTGGGGGAAGGAAACAAGACAAAATCCAACCAACCAACACCAAACCTTTACCAAATCTCTTTTATTTGGTCATGGGTGAGAGCTTTCCCACTGGGAGCACGTTCCAGGCCAAGGCCATCCATCCCCCCGGCCATCCACAGCAGGCACTTCAGGACACTGCCCTCACCCAGCCCTCTCCCACAGATCCATCATCTCTGCCTGACCCTACTGCCTGCAAATAAACACTGCAATCCCACATGAGCCTTGCCTCACTCTGCTCTGCCCAGCACGAGAAATACCAGAAGGATTTTCTTCCTGCCCTCCAGCCTCCCTCCCATCTCCCTTTCCTCAGGGAGTTCTCCAGTGAAAATCACTCCCGTGAATGGAGCCTCTGAATGCTGCTTTCCCCCCCCTCCAGAAAATGTTCCATCTGCTTCTGAGAGATGCTGCTGCCAGAAGTCAGCCCAGGTCTAGTGAGTCTTGACTAGCATCCAGAAATAGCTTCCTCCTCCACAACACGTTCCACTCCCGTCATCGCCGTGCGCTGGGGTGGGAAGGAGCAGAGGGAGCTTTGGGAAGAGCATTCCTTGTGTACTCCTTATCTGGGCCCTGTGGCACTGCCACTGGATTGCCTCTATTTACCCAGTACTGAAGGGACAAACACGGGGCAGTGCAGGGCCAGAGAACCCCCGACCCTTCCTGCGTGCTGGCAGAGCCTGGAGCTGCCCTGACACAGAGCCCCAGCCCCAGTGAGCTCCCAGCTGGACATCTGCCCTTCAAATACCACAGCACTGCATGGGAACCTCCCCGAGAGGAGAATTCAGAGCGGTGCCTCATCTCCTCAGAGCTCCAGGAGCAACCTTCCAGGGTGACATTTATTTCCAGACATATTAAAATAGGTTTCGGTAGGGTAGAGTAATATTGTGTCAAGATTGAAGATTATGACAATCCTCCAGCATATCTATATTCAAAGCTTCCTCCTCCTGCGTAACTTTTTTTCCCTAAAGCAATGAAAAATCTCTCCTGTTGTAGCACTGAACTTTAAGATTATAGTTTTCTTCATGATTCCCATTCTTCATTGAATTCCAGGGAGTGAAAAAAAGATTTGAAGGAGTGAATTAGCATAGTCTCCATTCTAGCCCTGGTAAATTGTTTCCTGTCTCTCCTACAATCCTCTGAGATCAGATACAAATTCAGTTCAAAGGCTGGTACAGAAAATCTCCCACTGAAATCTCTCCTTGCTGGTTCCTTGCGAGCACCAGGCAGATATTTAATTGTCATTACAGATTCACGGAGCCAGAATACATTTGAGTGGGAACACTCAGAGTGAATCAGAAGAAATGGCTGTAATTCCTCGGCTCCTTGGGAAAGGCAGCACAAGTACTAAATGGGATTTGGCTAATCACGACCCTCAGGGCTGCTTAGGGTGAGTTAAGCTCGGGTTTGTCAGAGCTGACAAGAAAGGGACACCTGAAATGGCAAGAGCTCCAGTGAGGCTCCCAAAATGCAACAGAGACATCTGAGGACTGCCCACGTCACAGCACAGCTCCAGGACACAGAGGGAGGTCCAGGTCTGCTCGTCAGGAGGCAGATGGAGGACGGACACCACTGTCACAGCCACCCCAAAGTCAGTGCTGGGACAAACCCTGGGGGACACAGCCAAGAACATGATCACAGCCACCTTCACGGGAACAGCACCCCAAATCCCCCAGCAAAGCCATTTAAGGCGACAAAGGATCCCTTGGATCCAGCAGGGCTGCACAGCACCGCGGCAGGGGTCACTGCAGAGACCCCAGAGCGCAGTCCCCGGCCCTCACACACGGTCTGCACACGGGGCAGGCAGCAGCAAACGCTGTTTCCAGGCCCATCACTGTTCCTGTGCTAAAGTGACACCGACAGGCAGGGAGGAGCCCGTGATCCGTGGGGAGGACGAGCAGCTGTGGACATGGGAAGCACTGCTGACCTCGGGGCACGGGCCAGGCACCCGCGTCCCCTCTCCTGACGCTGAAGCGGCAGTAATTGCGCTCCAGCCAAGGCTCTGCTCAGCAGGGGCAAGCCCTCCTTAACCTCTGCGTGGGCAGGTGAGGCTCTGGAGCCCTTTCTGTGCCACCTGTCCGCAGGGTCTGTCAGTCCTGGTTTACATCACTGCAGCATTCCAGCCCCAGCTCAGGCTCCTTTGATGAAATAATGAAATTAATAAAAAGTGATGTACGAAAACCTCATCACAGAGAGGAAACAGGGGTTTCAAAAATAACCCTTGATCTTCCAATCATTAAAACATGTCATTATTTCACTGGGTTTTGATCATTTAGGATTTATTTCCTTTCTATTACAATTTAGCAGATTTTGCTGAGCCCAGTAAGCAGTTCAGAACCTGTGTCAGTCTCCAGGCTGCAGCTTCTTGCTCATGCAGAGCCGTGACAATTTAATTCAGCTCCCAACAAAGGAGCTGCCTTCTCCCCACACAGACACAGGGCACTTGACACCTGCAGGAAGCCCTCAAACCCAGACACAATCTAACTGAATTTGTAGGATCTCGATCTCTTAATCACTAAAAGATGAGAAATGAATTATTTAGAGGAGGACAGGAGTTACACAGGTGTCACCAGCCAAGGTGTTTGTTACTCAGGGCACGCTCATGGCAGTTTGAGCACCCAAGGGGCTCCCTGTGAACAGCATCTTCAGCTTTTCACTGGCAAAAATACAACTGCACTTCAAAACTTTCAGAATCTCACTGCGTGAGCACTCAAGGTTTAAAGTTTTCCATATTTTGGGCCTTTTGTTCTCCAGGCAACAACGATCACAAAATGCACACTGAGCTCCTCGCTCAGATCCAGCCTCTCTTCACCTCAGCCTCGCTCCAGCCCTGGCTGCATCGAAGGCAGCACCTCTGCAAGGAGGACACGGCCCCAAAGCAGGGCCAGCAGGACGGTCCAGGGGCCCAGGAGAGCTGTTCCACACTGAGAGGACACCAAGCTCCGGGGCACTGGAGAACAGGAGGAGAACAGGCGGCGCTTCTCCGCTCACACAGAGCTGGACAAAGCTCCCACTGCTGCACCCTTGGAACCCAGGACAAATCCTCAGGGAACAGGGATCTACACACAGACCAAACCGCCTTCCAGAGCCCCAGCATCGTGATGGGGGGTCAGCAGGGGATGGGGGAGTCAGTAGGTGACCGAGGGGTGTCTGTAGGTGACCAAGAGGAGTCAGTAGGTGACCAAGGGGTGTCAGTAGGCGACAAGAGGGGGTCAGTAGGTGATGGGGGGGGCTGCAGGTGACCAAGGG
>VZRS01011595.1:8145-23827 GCA_013398055.1 Ifrita kowaldi | reverse complement strand
GTGTCGGGGGGGTCTCTGTCTCACCGTTGAAGTTGACACTGCGGATGTACTTGAGCAGCCGCTTGCCCCCCGCGTGCTCCATCTCGGGGCACAGCCCGGCGCTGTCGGCGCACAGGTCGCGGTTCATGTGGTGCAGGGCGTGGGCCATGGCGTACACGGCGTCGATCACAAACTGCACCTTCCCCTCCTGCTCGTAGTGCGAGTCCTTCCCGATGCGCTCCTGCCCTGCAGGGGACACGGGGACAGTCAGGGACGGGGGCACAGCGCTCTCCTGGCCCCAAACACCAGCGGATCCTCTCAGAGCACGCTGACGGAACTGCGCTGTTAATCAGGACCATAAAACATCCTGAGCTGGAACGTTATTAATTAAAACACAGCCAAACCTCCGTCACTGCTACCAGAATCAGACACTTCCTGCAAGTTACTCTCCCTAATCCAGAGAAACAAATCCTGCCCTGATCACCAACGTGAATCCCAAACCCAGAGGGACCACCTTAGAGAGACAACTCCAGTCTCTGTATGCTCCCAAAGCTCAGCTTTGAAGCAGGAAAGCATTTAAAGTAAGGCACAGCTGGTATTTAAAGCCTGGTGTTTTGTTCTGCTGCAAATCCCAGGCTCTAATTGAAAGTCAAAGCCAGATCAAGGGAAGAAAGAGTCACTTCAGAGATGCCACCGAAGGGGCGCTCCAGAGGACTGAGGAACTCGCTGGCAATTAACGGCACCTCGGGAAGCTCCTGCCACTGTCACCCCTGCTCCCCAGCCTGCAGAGCCTCAAATGTCCTGCAGAATCCCCTCTATGCAAATCTTTCATTATCTACACTTTCCTTCTTCTTTGGTTCCCCCTGTGTTCACCAAATGCAGCACTGATGCCTGATCTGCTCAGCCCAGCTGAGAGCTGCCGAGGGACTGCTCTCAGGGGCCTGGGATGACAGGAGAAGGGGGAATGGCTGTAAACTGACAGGATAAATCGGATATTGGGAAGAAATTCCTCCCTGTGAGGGTGGGCAGGCCCTGGCACAGGGTTCCCAGAGCAGCTGTGGCTGCCCCTGGATCCCTGGCAGTGCCCAAGGCCAGGCTGGATGGGGCTTGGAGCAGCCTGGGACAGTGGAAGGTGTCCCTGCCCGTGGCAGGGGTGGCACTGGATGGGCTTTAAGGTCCCTTCCAACCCAACCCATTCCATGATTCCATAATGGTTGAGACACTCTCTACCAAAACTCCTCAGTTTTAAATCTCAGCTCCTCTGGAAGCACTGAAATCCTGCAAACAACTGAGCAGAAAAAGTGAGTTTCCAGCTGGTGAAGTTCCAGGCAGGATCCTTTTCATTATTTCACTCCCTCTCATTGATTACAGAACTTATCAGGATTTCAAGCCCTGACAAGGAAAATGCTTTTAAGTGGTTTCAGCTCAGCTCTGTAACCAAATGAGCAATGCAGCAGGAATGGGTGCCAAGGGAGGGGATCTGGGATTGAAATGCTGCACACAAACAACACTGATAAGCCACAGCAAGTTCCAGAAGCACGGCTGGGCACACGCACAGCAGGACAAAAACCTTCAGCAGTGAAGAGATCTGTCAGAGGAACCCAAGCAAAACCCACCTGAAAAATCCCAAGAGCAATGTAAGAGTGTCCAAAGGTGAAAATAATACAGGTTTTAAAATCTTAATAGAATTTTCAAGAACAAGGATGCTTCCCTGAGCTGAAATAGCCACTTGCTTGGGTATTAACCATAAAGAACTGTGCACAATCAATCCAGATATGGAGACAAATGTAACTGCTCACCCAAAATGTGTGAATTTATACAGTTGGGAGTGTGCTGTCCTTCACAACAACACAGGCTGAGTTACCTTCTAAAGAGATTCTATTGCAATTAGAAGCTTAACCCAAATCTGAAGCAGCAAAGAACCTGCAAAGCAAATGTTAATATTTACATGGGTCGAATATTCTTCAGACTTCAAAAAAAAGCAAATATCCAAATTAATTCACTGGCTGAAGAGTGCTCCCTCAAGTTTGTGTCACCCTCCTGCTGGAGTAACCAGTGAGCAGCAAATCAGGCCCAAAGTCCATTTTCAGGCAGGAATAAAACAAAAGTGATGGGCACAATTTTAATTCCAACTTCAGCATTACTGTGGGAAACATTTCCCCCTCTCAGGCGGGGCTGGAGAAGTCAGGCAGAACGTTCTGCTACAGGCTTCAGGAATAGCTCCTGTATAATGGGAGCACAGAAATTCAATTATTAATTACTCTGGAAGAGAAGGAAGCTCCCAAAAGGCATTGAGTTCCTGCAGGTGAAAGCAGCAGGAGCGGTGCTGTGGGTGCCTCTGGCCAAGGGGCAGGAGAGAGCCCCAGCACAGAGCTGTCAGGACATCCTGGGCGTGCCACAGAGGGGAGCTTGGAGAGCCACCCCAAAACTCAGGTGTTGGGTGCAGCGAGAAACCACGAGCCCCTCTGTGCTGTCAGACCAAACCCATGGAAAGGAAGAACAAGCCCCATCTGCACCATTTCTGCTCGTCTTTGAGAACTGCACCATTTCTGCTTGTCTTTGAGAAGTAGCTTTTTTTTGTTGGCTTTTTTTTTAACTTGGAGATCTGCAGGAGCTGCACAACAACATTACTTGCTTCAGCACTGAAGCAGCTGACACCTGGGACACTCGAACACAACGTGATTTCAGGAGAACACACTTCTGTCCCATGGGTTTGAAATGAGTACCTTGGGATGTCAGGAGAAGGGTGAAACACAAAAGCAATGCATTGACATGAGCATTTTTTGCTTCCAAAGGATCTATTTGAAGGTGATGACAAACAATTTAAACCCCCCTTCCTTCTCGAGCCTCAAGTGCTCATCATCCTGATTCCTGAGAGATGGAGCAGCCAGGGCCCGCTTCAGGCACATCCTCACAGGAGAAAAACGCTGCAACAAAGACAGGAAAAAGAGCTCCAAACCCAGAGTGGTGAGAACACAGAGAAAGAATCCCACTTGTTCCATCTCCTTCAGATGACAGAAGTGAAATGCAGATTTGAGAACTCCTGGTCACACTTCTTCACCTCCACAGAGGCGGCGTTAACGCGTCCCTGCACGGAGAGGAGCAGACGGCGCCGCTCCGCACGTCCCGCGCTCTCAGAGCCTCTCCTTCAGCTGATTCCTCTGCACTCATTGTTATCATCACACAACAGAGGGGATGTGCTAGGATGAATAAATAGCATCTCTAGGACAATTTTTATGGCATATGATTCACACAGACAGACATCAAAATCCCACTCCATCGGTGCTCGCACGAGATGAATTCAGACACCACTTCAGTTCCTGAAGGATTAAACACATTTTCAAAGGGTCTCACACAATAGTGCTGCTGAGAACCTGGTGATAGGCATCATTAACAAGAGATTTAATTTAAAGATTGTGGAATGCTCACGGTATCAAACAGGCAGCTCTTATTTGCACAGGGTGGAATTCTGCGGCTGGGGAAGTGCTGGCAGAAAAATATGCACAGTTCATCCACGCCCAGCACCACCACACACCCCCTGCCTGGGGCACAGGGACATCCACTGCCCCAGCCCCACGGATCCGCCCTCCACAGACAAGTCCCTGCACCAGGGCTCTGCAGATATCATCCCTGGATACCCAGTCACGGCACAGACACTGCACACACAGCAGCTGTGAAGTCTGAGGGCTCCTCCACACAAGATCTTTATGTGAAAGTAGCTGAGAACCAGGGCTTGAGAGCCACCAACGACATGCCAGGGTGAATATTGTAATTTCAGGGAGCAGAGGATGACAGTGAGGCCTCTGTGCAGTGTAATCCCTGCACTGCCACCTGACAAAGCCCTCCAGGATCCACTAACAGCTCTGCAGTGACTGAATCCCCCCGGCCCAGCCTCAGCCACGAGATCTCGTTAGAGACAGAGGCCTTTATCTCAACAGAATCCATCAATCCCCATGGAATTTCTTGGGGAAAGCAGATGAGCTTTTAGATTTCTCCTGCTCACCACACAACGCATCGGATAACCCAAACACATCGCTTCAACCCAAACTCCCTCCACTCTCCTCTGGACCAGGATCTGTGGCTGGGAGCGCTGAGCTGCTCCCTGGCACGCAGGGACATTCCAGCTGGGAGTTCTTCCCACACCTGCCAGAGCTCGGGAGCACAGCTGCTCTCAGGGACCCAGGGCCTGCAGCCTCCCACCTTCCTGTGCCAGGAATTACCAACCCCCTTTAAAAGGATGGAGCTGATCAGCCACCACACTACCCCATCAGAGGCCACTCATGGTAATGCTTTACAGATCATCCTGCAAACCTTTCAGTGATTTTTGGTCAAATCCCAGCCTTTTGGGGAGACTCCCAATGCCAAATTAATGCAGCGCATTCCCAGTGGAATCTGTGCTGTTCCTGGACACAGCATTCTCACTGCCCTCAGGAATTCCCAGTGGAATCTGTGCTGTTCCTGCACACAGCATTCCCACTGCCCCCAGGAACTGGGACTAAGAGCGGAGGAGATGAAGTCTGGGAAGTTTCCATCAATTTCAATCAAAGCAAAACAAATCCTCCCATGAACTGATTTCCTTTGATCACCATTCAAGGCAATTATCCAACATAACACATTTCAGCTGCTGGGAAGGTCTAGAGGGGTTGTGGGGGCAAGGCCAGGGGCGGCCAGGGCGGGGTGGCCATCAGGGGACAGCAGCGGCTGCGGCTTCTGTGTCACAGAGGCTCATTCTGCCCAACACTTCTCCAGGTGTTCTAGTCATGGAATCATGGAATCCCAGAATGGTTTAGGTGGGAATGGGCCTTAAAGGGAATCCCAGAATGGTTTAGGTGGGAATGGGCCTTAAAGCCCATCCAGTGCCACCCCTGCCATGGCAGGGACACCTTCCACTGTCCCAGGCTGCTCCAAGCCCCATCCAGCCTGGCCTTGGGCACTGCCAGGGATCCGAGGCAGCCACAGCTGCTCTGGGCACCCTGTGCCAGGGCCTGCCCACCCTCACAGGGGAGGAATTCCTTCCTAAATTGTTGTGAAACATCCTCCATCTAAAACAAACTAACAAAACACCCTCCAGCCGCCCTTCAATAAAAATATTCCTGCATTCCCAGAGCAGGAGGAGGGGGAAGGATGAATTGATTACCTGTGCATTTACGGTCCGTGTCCTCCTTCTTGGAGCCAGTGATGGTCAGCTTGCAGTTGAAGTTCTCCTCCCAGTACTCTGCAAACCACACGTTCCTCCTGTTGTTCTCCAGCGTGCGGGAGGTGAAATAGGTGTCGAACCCTGCGGGGGGAGAGGGCACAGCTGAGGCTGGCTGCTCTGCCCTGGGGAGCTGCAGCCTGGACACAAACAGTGCCCTTGTGTCCCCCCCAGTACCCAGCACACGTCTCTGTCCACGTGAGGTCACCGTGGGAAGAGAGAAAATCCATGTTTTCTCATCAGCTGCATCCTGCAGGAAAATCATTCTAACTACCAGGTACAAAACTGGGCAAGGCAAATGTAAAACAGATCAATGTAAAAAAAGTTATAAGGAAAAAGCATGGATTAGAGATGTACCAATAAGGAGTGGAAATAAATACATGGTGCAGCTCCACCTCACCAGGCTGTTACCAGCACCTCTGTGCATACAAATTTCCACTGGAACCATCAGCCAGCACCACCACAGCATTCACAGCCTATTACTATACCACTGTACTCTGGGTTTTCCCCTGCAAACAAGATTTGCATGAGCACAAATAAATCAGTGCACGTCTGTGTGCTCACACACAAAGTCTTTTTTCATTTCCCGTGTCTTTTTTCCCTGTGTAGCTGGCAGAAGCTGTATCCACTCATGTGCTGAGAAGGAACAGTGCTTGGAGTGGCACAGCCAAGTGCTCTTGGCACACAGCGAGGGGAGGTTTGGCACCTGTGCTCCAGAGGTGCCAGAACAGGCGATGCTGTTCCACCCCTGCAGCCCTGTCACAGGCTCCTGGCACCCCAAACCCTGCTGATTGTCAAGGCTTTCCAAATCCAGCCGTCTCTTCCCAAACCTCGCCGTCCCTCTGGAGTTTGGGGGCTGTGCCAGTCCCACAAGGAGCAGATCCGTTCCAGTGCTGGGACCCTCACGTGTGTTGGTGCTGCTGGGGTCACTCGGCTGTGGCTGCAGCGAGCAACAGCACAGCTCTGCCTACACCTAAAGCCTCTGTTCCTCAGGGAACCTCCCACACCTGCAGCCCCAGTTCAGGTACAAAAGGAGTTTTTCCTTTTACCAAGAAAGTTGTGGGGGAATTCAAACTACCCAAATCTGAAACCCGGATAAGGCAGACCAGTGGTACAGAGGACTCGAGAATGCTGGCTGCACCCAGAGGAGCTCAGAGGTGAATTATCTGCCATGCTGCAAGTGCACACCCGCTGCAGATGGGAATCTCAGAGGATGTTTTCCCACTCCTGGGCGCTACAGCTGCCCTAGCACTGCAGAACAGGGTGCGAGGACAGAAGCAACGAGCTCGTACAGCCCAAACCACCCCTGCTATTGCACCATCACACGGACCCTGTCGGGTCTGCAGCCAGAATCGGCTGCAGATGCACAATCCATTGAAAGGGGGAACGTTGCTGGCACTGCAGCCAGTGATTTCCCTCCTGCAATAGGTGGGCACAGTGGCACAGGCTGGCACAGCACAGGATGGAGCAGAGTCTGAGGAAAACCATCTGGCGTGGTTAAATTAGCACAACAAGCCTTTCACCGAGGATAAGAATAGACAGCACAAACCCAGCTGGTTTAGAATTGGAAAGGAGACTGGGACTGGGGTCAATCCCTCTTCTCCTCTCTGCTCTGTGTGCCAATGACCCAGCTCTAATGTGTGTTTTCCCAGGGCTGAGTCTGCTGTTCACAACTCACATCCCAAGCCCGGAAGGCACAACCCACGTCATCTCCAAAAACCAACCAGGAAAATCAGCGCTGAGGCCTTCCAGGAACAGGTGGAAAGCCAATTAAAATTTTACCTGCAGCCTCACCAGCAAATGATGCAGTTTGTTAGAATCAAAAGTAGGTCCCTCCTGCAGCAGGGGATGGTGCCAAGCCCAGAGGCCCAGCCCCAGCGAGGCTGCACAGGCAGCAGGCAGAGCCTGAGGGGCAGCAATGGGAAAACACAAGTAAAGCACCAAAATGGGCTGGGAGAAGCCCTCAGTGCTGGCCTGCAGTTTCACTGAGTGCTTGGGTGCACTCTGTAAGCTCCACAGGACTTCCAGCCCTTCACGTGGGGACTGCAGCTGGAAGCGGAACCTTCCCAGAACAAAATGGATCGAGCTGCAGGAAAAGAGACATCCTGGGATGGCAGAGACCCCCACCTCTCCCTGCTCTATTTATCCTGAGGCAGGGACTTCACCTGGGCCTCCCACAGATTGAGTAATAATTGGTTAAAACTCCTGGGACACCTGTTGTAGTTAATTAATAACAAATTAGTGATTTAGGAATGTTTCTGTGCAGTCTCTAGAAGGGCCAGCACTATTCCTCTACCCAAACCATTCTGTGATTCTGTGATTACCACTGACAGGATTAAATTTCCTAAGGAAAAGATTCTCACAGATGGGTCAGAAGAATATTCAGAAAACAGTCAAGTTTTAGGGACTACACGACCTAAACTTCTTCCTGCAAACCTGTGTATATTGGTTTTCCTCCTAATTAAAAGAGCATTTCAAAAGGGATATTCTAGATATACAATATCCATATGGCTCAGAAAGAGCACCAATAAACCTTCCCCACGTGCCAAACTCACTGACCTCTGGGGAAAGTGCTCTATAACTTAATAACATAAAATCAATGAGTCCTGATAAAACTGTAACAGAATTCCATATGAATTACTCTAAACCTTTACAGATTTAATAACAAATAATAACATTCCCATTGATTTGTTTAATGATCCCCCTGCATTTGCAGGCAGGAATATGGATCCCTATTAAAAAGGGAACATTTTTTACTATTCTTTTCTATTGATCAGGACAAACAGGTGAGTGACAGTGGGAGGGGGTGCAGAGATGGACAAACTCCTGGTAATTCCCAGGGGTCAGTCCTGTGCAGCCGCCCCTCCTGCAGTGCAGACCCTGGGAATGCTGCTCCCACACAGCCAAGGTCCCGGAGAGCCCCTCCCAGAGGCACCACCCTGGCAACTGCGCTCCTTCCCAACCTGGGAACAAGAATCCTGGAATGCTTTGGGCTGGAAGGGACCGCCAAGCCCATCCAGTGCCACCCCTGCCATGGCAGGGACACTTCCCACTGTCCCAGGCTGCTCCAAGCCTGGCCCAGCCTGGCCTTGGGCACTGCCAGGGATTATTTGGCCAGGCAGGACTGTTCCTACACTTCCCACGGCGCTGTCCTGCACACACCAGAAGGTCCCTCTGTGCCAGTGGGAATCTCCAACGCTCCTCTAATTTTAGACACTTTTTGAGACTGAACCTGACTCAAACACTCAGGGTGAACAAGGCAAATGCTCTCTGCACCAACGACAGACCGGAGCCTGTGCTCCATCCTTCTGACCTGGTACATGGAGACAACTCACATGCACAGTGCTGAACTTGAGAGTTTTGGGTTCAGAGGCTCTGGGAATTAGATGACCCAGCAAAGACCACTGGATGCTTAAATGCAAAAGCAGGAATAATCACTTCTCACCCCTGTTCGTGACCAAGCACTGCACTGGTGTGACAAGATTTAGTGATTCCCCAATGTTCTCCATATTTCATACTTTAGCAAATTACTTTTTCAGCAAATACCTCTAAGAGATATAAATAGTTCTTTTATGAGATTTTCCAAATTACAATGAATCTCTTATTACTTCAAATCACTGTGATGTGATTAAATCATTATTTTTACACATAGAAAGATGATACTACCTAAAGGGTTCATTTATTTTCCACCACAGGATAAATATGTACACAAACTACATAGTGATGAGACAGAGGGGAAAAAAGGGGAGCATGGAGAGGGGAATGGGGGAAAGGGACCTGATCCCAAACCCCATGGAGAGGCCAGGAAAGTCCAGGTAAGGGACAAGGGCTCCTTGGCTCTGTGGCCACCAAAATCTGAGCACTCGAGGTTGTTTTCCTGCCACTCTCAGGGTGCCCTTTGGATCAGGCCAGGAGTTATCAGCAGCGTTAAGTGACTGAAATCAGAAATTCCCGGGGGAGATGGGAATGACTCCTCCCCAGCTGGCTGGGGTCAGGTTTGAGCCGGGTGCTCTGTTCCACATTCACAGGCAGCTGTCTGGACATGGAGCGTCCGCACGGGTCCAGGGCTGCCCAGGGAACACTCCCACCCTCTCCCAGCAGGAAGGATGCTACAGCACCACCGGGAGCCTCTCGATTACCCACCAGGAAATAAGCCCTGCTAACCCGGGGTTCTATCTACCCCACTCCAAAACCCCAAATGATTGATTTCTAACGTTAATCGTGCATCTCTGCCTCCCTGGGATGCCCATTTTCTGCCTGCAAGCGCAGGGCTCGGCTCCCTGGCAGTGCTGGGAATTGCAGGTGCTCGGGAGGCCAAACCAGGCTCCGGCTCTGCCACGGGCGGCTCGGGGCCAGAAGGAGCCTGGCAGCAGGAATTTGTCACCGGGAAAGAGTCAGGAACACACCCAGGGGACAGGGATGGGCTGCAGGAGACAGACAGGGGGCACCCAGGAAAAGCAGCACCCTGTGAAAATAAAGATTAAATCAGGGGATCCAGTGCTGGGCTGGCAGCAGGGACACCAGCAGCAGCCAAGGGAAGCTCACAGCACCTCCAGCAAGAACAGCAGGGGTGGCTTGTGGAGGCAAGGTGCCACCAGCAGGAACACAGCAGAGTTTAGAGGCACCTGTGTCACCTCTGGTTTGCCGTGTCACCGGCACACGCCACAAACCATCCCCTCGCGTGTCACAAGGGACTTCAGGGGCTCAGGGGTTATTTAATAAGGAAAATCATTAAGCCTAATTAAACCACAAAATTATTGACCCACTGCATTTCCCATGTGCCTCAGTACTTTCATTCTCAGCCCAGGTGAGAGCAAATCCAACATATTGACCCAATTTCACTCAAGCGGGGATTTGATCAGTTTATGATATTTTTATTCTTCTATTTAGTCCCAAGGATGTCCCCACTACTGACAGCCAGTTATTTCCCCACATAGTAAATCATCACCTGCTATAATTATTGATGCCAAATGAGATGAAAGCAGCTACTCAAACACTTTTCCAATTTCCCTAGCATTTAACCCAAAGCAGTTTCATTTACTGGCATTAAATCTGGGATAAAGGCATTAGGTGTGGAGTGACAGGATCAATTTTAGGGCAGCAAGTCTCTCTGGATTTCATGATGTTGCCCAACCACACACTGTGGGGTGTTCTTAAGACAGTCTACAGATATTTTTTTGACCTTCTTGCTCGGTAAAAAGGCCATCATAGAAATGATTTTATTCACTTCCACCATGCCATAAAAGTGCTTTGCAGTTGTTTTCTTTTTCAATAATTGCTGATTATAACTGTGCCAAAGGGTATTTCAGGTGGTGTCACATCTGACTTTTATATCCGTGACACAAATCACATACAGAGGAAATTCCACTTAGGGCAAATCTGGGATTTTAGGCTGTGAAGGTTCTGTTAGGGAAAGAGCTAGCTATTGGCTAAGCATCCTCGTTATCACTTTACTAAACGACACAGCTGCCAGGGCAGCGGGATCATGACCCAGGTGGTGTCTGAGGCAGCCCTGTCAGGGAAAGGCTAATGTACAGCTGTGTTATTATTCATTATTCTACATTTCACAGCCCTCAGGCACCTCTCACTCCCTGTGAGCTCCGGTGTGTATCAACATCAGCAGCACAAACCCCTGAATTTGTCCCTCTATTCCCATTTTCAGCGGCACCCCCTCAGCCGGGGGGGTTCAGCTGCTGCAGCAGGTGCTGGGCACATCCAGGAGCTCAGCCCCATTCCCGGACTCTCCTGCTGCCTTGGGCTTCTGGATGGCCCCAGGAGCCTCCCCAGCTGGAGCAGGGGGAGCCTCCCTTTGTCAATGAACAACAAAAGGACCAAACCCAGGCCCCAGAGCTGCCACAGATGCTCTGGAGAGCCCCAGGCCCCAAAAAACACCAGGACTGTGCATTTTCAGCCCCGGAGGGACTTCCCAGGCCGGCACAGGTAGAAAGTCACCCAGGCTGGTCACACAGCTCAGATGCAGAGCTCTGAGCTCAGCTGAGCACTGCACTTCTCCCTCACAGGGCTCCTGCAGTGGGAATGAATAATTCCCTGTGAATTGCAGTGAGCAGAGCGCCAGCCAAGGGAGGAACACCAACCCACCCCTGTGAGCAGGGAGCGGAGCCTGCTGGAACCAACATCACCAGAGCCAGGCCACACGGATAAAAACACCTCCTGGAGCAGAATGCCTCTGCCAGGAATTCATCCTTTCCTGCTGCCCAGTTATTGGAAATGGGCAATTTGTTTTGCCAGGGCCTTTCTCCATGAAAAACTCCTTTTCCTCACACCTGAAGACGAACTAAAAGCTTTTACAAAAGCTGTTCACCAAATAACAGAGAAGCTGGATCCCTGGAAGTGTCCAAGACCAGGCTGGAGGGGCTTGGAGCAGCCTGGGACAGTGGAAGGTGTCCCTGCCACGGCAGGGGTGGCACTGGATGGGCTTTAAGGTTCCTTCCCAACCGACTGGATGTTTCTTCCCACCAGTTTCCTAAGTTCCTGCTTCCCACTCTCCTTACCAGAAGCTGCTCCACAGATGGCCTGTTCCCTTTTAATAATGCAGAGCAGCAAAACCTGAGATCCAGGAGGTCTAAATGCAGAACACGAGAGTGCTTTTGCTCCCTGCACAGCAGCCACCGACAAAACGCTCCGAGCGACTCCTTGAAAGCAGTTAAACTCCAGTCACCCACTTGCATAATTTAAATAAGTGTGAAAATACAGAAATCCCTCTCTGTTGGGATGCAGCGACTGCAGCAACTCCTGGAGACGCTCAACAGGTTAAAATAACAATAAAGAATGAAAATGCAATGAAAATCCAAGGGGCTGCTCTGCCCAGCCCGGCTGCAGCACCCACACATCGAGTCCTTCACACCCAGAGCTCATTTTCCCCCTGTCCCTGTCCCTGGCTGCAGCGTTTCCATGTCAGCAGCAGGACCTGCAGCGAGTGTCCCCAGAGCTGTGCAGCCTGGAACGTGTGTGCCAGCTGCCCCCACACACAGCCAGAGCCCCCAGGCACAGCCAGCCCCTCTGCTGGCACGGGGACACTGCTGGGGACAGCAACAGCTCTGCCCAGTGCTGCTCCACGCGGTGCCTGCGCCCTGCAGAGCCAGAGCTGGGCCCGGGGCAGCCAGGGCTCAGCTCAGCCCACTGCAGACACTGCCAGCCCCACTGCACATTCCCCTCCAGACAGACGTGCCCGAGAAAATTGGGAGGGACCTTAAATCCCACCCAGTGCCAGCCCAGCCATGGCAGGGACACCTTCCACTGTCCCAGGCTGCTCCAAGCCCCAATGTCCAGCCTGGCCTTGGGCACTGCCAGGGATCCAGGGGCAGCCACAGCTGCTCTGGGCACCCTGTGCCAGGGCCTGCCCACCCTCACAGGGAATTTCTCCCCAATATCTCATTTAACCTGCCCTTCTCCCTCACAGGCCATTCCCCTTTGTCCAGTCACCCCATGCCCCTGTGAAAAATCCCTTCCCAGCCTTCTTGCAACCCCCTTCAGGTAAAGGAAGGGGCTCCAAGATCTCCCCAGAGCTTCCTCTTCTCTCTGAGCAACCTCAACTCACTCAAAATAGAACCCAACCCCCTCATCACATCCTTCCCTTTTTTCCTTAGGTCCTTTTACAAAATACAAGTTCCTCGCTATTTGACAGCTGATGTCTTGACTCTCAGGCAGCTCGAACAATGCCAGAGTGTGCAGGGAGGTGAGCAGAGGGAGGTAATTGCTGCTCTCTGCCTCCTCCCCACTCTCTGCTCAGCTGAGGCTGCTCACCCCAATCCCAGCTCCCTCTGTGCACAGCAATCACATCAAACACCAGCCAGAGCAACTGCTCAGACCGGGACAGGCACAGCAGAGAAAATGGGGGGGATTTCTGGGGCTGGCCAGCCTGGAACCCTCCCTCAGGCTGCCCCCAAGGCCGGGGGGCCCTGCACAGGAACACCCACAGCACCCCAGGGGCTCCTCCTGGGAACTCCCTGCACCTCCAGGGAAAGCAAAATCCATTTCCAATTTAATGTGAGTATTTCAGGAGCAGAGCATCCTCTAAGCACCCATCCTCATCCTCCACCACTGCTGTTTTTTCCTGCAGGGGTATCCCACCCCCAGCATTCCCTTTGGGGTCCTGGCCAGCCTTGGGGACCACCAGGCAAGTCCCGTGGCCAGTTCCTGGCTCGGAGCTCCCCTCGTGTGCACCCATCCAGCTGCAAGCACAGCACCCAGAGACCCTCGAGCCCACCCCAAGGAGCAGAACACGGAATTCCAAGAGGATCAATATCCAACAGCCCCTCCCTGGCTGCTGAGGGGAGGCTGAACCCGGGGTGCCCTGGCAGAGCCACCCCAGGTCTGGCTGTGTCAGAGATGCTGGGGAGAGATGCCTGAGGCTGCCTAAATATAAGGAAACTTTTAAATGGCTCTCAAGTTGCAAGATAATTTGTATTCCCCTCTCTTCATACCAACACATTAACCAAATACATTATTTCCATAATGAGGAGATGAACATCTGTGTGGCTTCCCAAAATTTCAAGTGGCAATACTCGAGACAAGTATTCCCTCTTTGGGGACTGACACATCAGCATTTCAAATAACTGCCATAACTAAAAATATCATTTAAATTCTAAGGAGGTCAAAGACAGTTCAGGTGTGGTTTAGATTTCAGGTTTTTTAGATAAAGCAAACCAATTTGATTCCACAAAATTAAGTCGCTGCAGTATTGTATTAAATCATTTTTGCTTGGCCCTGTGTAAATGAAGTGCTCAATGCAAACTTCACCAGAAATGGGGAAGACAAATACCTGAAGCAGTGTTATGTCACTGAAAATTGCTGTGAGAGAGCTGAAGAGCTCTGGGTCAGGCACCCCCGTGGCAGCAGAGCAGCCCCAGCTAACGTGGCCTCACCTCTTCCTGGCTTTGGTACAATAAACCTGCCCAAAGCTACCAAAAAAAACTCAACTCATCCCATCAGATCTGGAATATTTTTCTTTGGAAATTTATGCTATGGGAAGCAGTAATTAAACAGAGAAACAAAAAGCCAAACCTGAAAGCAAAGATTAGAAGGATTTCTTCGTTACATTCAGGACTCGATCCTTGCAGGTCCCTTCCAGCTCAGGATATTCTGTGGCTGACAAGGGGCACTGAGGGCTCCTCTGCACTGGTGAACCACTGTGAGCACCCCAGGGAAGAAATCTGAGCGAGAAATAGCAGTGAGAGCCTGGCTTCCCTTCAGGGCTCCCCGGGGAGCTCAGGGAGGTGTCACTGCGGGGAGAAGCCGAGTCTCATCGCCCTGCTCAGAGACACACACAGGTGCTGGGGCTGTACCTGGCCAGACCGGTGTGGCAGCACAACACCGGCTCTAATTAGCCCTCATCATTATTCACAAGCAATTACACCGCTCTTCTTTCAGCAGCAATAATCAGCTCGAGGCCCCTCGCTGCCTTCACGCTTCCTTCTCACCGGCTCTAACACAATCAATCCCCTTTGGAAGGTGGGATGCACCAGGAGCAGCCCCTGCCGAGCCCCACCGAGCTGGGACAGCCCTCTGACAGGGGTTGCTTGAACTTTTTCCCCTGCCTTTTTCTATACTGCCTCCGTTTGCCTGGCCCTTCTCTATTAAATACCTGGCACGATTAATCACCTCATTAATTGTGCGCTAACGGGAGGAAGCCGCAGGTGCCAAAGCTGTGGCTGGGTGTGCACGGGAGGGCTCAGAGCCAAGCTGGAGTGAGAGGCTCCACCAGGGCTGTGCTAGCAGGAACAAGGGAATTCCTTGCAGATGGACAACACCATGCAATGGAAACAAAGCCCGAGCTGCCCTTCCCAGGCCTTTCCCTTCAGCAGCACAGAGCAGCATCTTCCCTGGCCAGCTCCCAGCTCCTCACCACCCTGCACCTACAGCTGAGAGGCTAAAGGGTTGTTGTGTTTATCCAGCCTCAGCAGGGCACCCAGGCCATCGATCTATCGACTCCTGCTTCCCTTTCCGAGGAGCCAGCACAGGGGGCTACAAGGAGGAGCTTTTCCTAAATCCTTTCCCATCCCTTTGTTGTCATGCAGTCAAGTCAACAGAATGAAAACACGCTCCTGAAGCAGATCTGCAAACCCAGCAGGAGTGAAGTGGGCACTTCTGCACTCATTGTATCATCTTTAAGGAAATTATGTGTATTATTATGTGCATTATTTCCTAAACTATTACTTTCAAAAGCCTATAATCAGTGAAGCATTAACAATATAGACTAGAAGACAAAAGCGCAGGGAAACAAACACGACAAGCCTTTCAAACCTCTGCTCACTTCCTAAAATTAGCACATTTCCCTTTGTGCCGGAGCCTGCCTCACCCAGAGATGTCAGTGACACACTCCCGGTGTGTCTGGGGGTGTGGAGCCCCAGCAGAGAGGGGCTGGAGCCTGCAGGGAACTTTCCTGGGATGCTCTGGGTGCCACGGTGAGAGCCAGGGTGGGAAGCAGCAGCTGCTCAGGCAGCACACAGCCACGATAAACACATGACACGGGCCCAGTGAAAGCACTTT